>BMAV01007190.1:0-266795 GCA_019973955.1 Trichonephila inaurata madagascariensis
TTTTTAATTTTAAAATCTTTGAAAACTCCCATTTGTCACAAGATCAAAGAAGGGCACAGCATTCGACAAAGAGTTATCCAAGGAGGATATGCACGATTACCAGTTAACTTTTTTAAAATTCCAGAATAGGGCATTTTTGGTAATGGGAGTTTAGTGAGTATGGCTAAGCTCAATGAGGACAGGTGAGTGATCCCTTCCAATTGAATCCAACACAGTCCAGTTGCAACTTGTGAAAAAACTTGGGGTTGCAAATGCAACATCTAAAGCATTCCGACTATTATAGCTATGAGAGCAGTAAGTTGGTGTCCCGTCATTTAGGACAGTGCTCCTCAACCCCCGGTCTGCGGACTGGTACCGGGCTGCAGATCAAATGGTACCGGGCCATCCGTTTCATTCCAACTGAATTTAAATTCCTAGTTCTATACACCAAATTAAAAATTTTCTGTGTTTCATTAAATTTTTTAAAAAAAAGGCCCCCAAGGTAGTGACATAAATCTTTTAATGTTTTAAAAAGCAAAGAAAAAAAAAAAGAAAACACAGCAACTATTTTCTTTCAGTTAGCAGAGCATCCTACTTTCCCCCGCCCCGGGTCAAAGCATTCCCTCCACCCCATTCGCAGCATCCGCCTTTCGATCCGCCCTCTTGGAGCTTCTCTTGTTTCATCCTCCGTCGGTGGGAATCAGATTCCGGGAGTAAAGGGTTGCGGGGCGCCACGCTTTAACCCTCAAATACAAGCTGTCGAATGCACGCGTGAATGTCGCTTCCACAAAAAGACCTATCTGTGTGAAGCGGGTTTTCTGCAGTAACAGCAACCAAAACAAAGCAACGGAATAAACTGGACATAAGCAACACATTTTCGGTGTCATTGACTGACATTACCCCAGATGGAACCGCCTCAATGCAAAGAAACAAGCTCAGGTTCTCATTGATTTAACGTAGTAGTGAAAATGTTAAATCACTTTATTTATTTTTGTAAATGTATTTATTTGACGGCATAATTAAATAAAATAAATTTTTATTAAATTATTTATATTCTTTATGTATTAAATACAATTAAATACATTTTGCATAAATCAAAATAATCTAAAATATAAACAATCAATGTCCCTCCCAGCGGCCGCAGTAAAAATTATCAAACGCTTTACCGTCCCAGCATAAAAAGGTTGCGGAGCACTGATTTAGGACACAAAACGCATGGTCATCCAGCAGGTTTGAAAGTTCATTTCCTCGATCATTAGCAACTGAGCTTTCCCAAAGAAAATGCTTGGCGTTCAAATCACTCAAGATAAATGAGGAATCAGTGAACATTGGGATTAAAGTGTCCGAGGAAATTCTACGATTGCTAGGGGCTGATAAGCATTGTAAATATTAAAACATTCTTTATTCCGTTTAACTTTAATGTCTTGTACTTCAAGCTCTGTGTCACCAAAATGAGAATGTTGAGCACATTCGAAATTAGTGTTTCTTATAAGAAACATTGAACCGCCAGGGCCTTTATTAAGTCTATGTTTATGAAGAATAAAATAATCTCGAAGCTTAAGGTTGTAAGTGCGCTTAAGTTTTGTCTCGTGTATTGCAATTATATGCCTCCGATGTGCCAATTTGTCAAGTCTAGCAATGGATAAAGTTTTACTCTTGTAGCTCACGTACGTAATCCATTGATGTTACATTGCATTATTCTCAATTGGCTCCTGCCACAAGAAAAAAAAAGAGTGTAGTTTACTTTTCGGACGGAGACCTCTACTAACACCTCTACTTTGTATCTTGTGCAATGAACGATGCAATAGGTTCAGAACTCTCAAAGAAACGAGTAATAATGCAGAGTGAAAGATGCAACTTCATGAGGTCCAAGACCGCAAGGCACCAAAGGCGACTTTACCTGCAGCTTTTTAGTGGAGCTTATTGAATAGCCTGATTTCGCTTGGAAGCATCCCTAGTGAAGATTTTGAGACACTATGTACTCTGTTTCTGATTTGGTTTTTCATCCCGAAACCGCTAATTAAATGTTCCAAATTCAGAATACATCAAAATTTTTAAAAATTTAAAAGCAAGTTATTTTTAAATATTAATACTTATATATATAATGAGCTAAAAAATAAAAAAGTATATAATGAACTGATTATTCATTTTTAAAATAGGATTTCAGAAAGAATAAGTGATTTATACTTTTATCACTCAGCCTCAATCGAAGCTTTGTGACGAACAATACGACTGCAGAAAATGCTCTCTCAGCTTCAATTGACATTGGAGGAATTGTTTTTAAATCCTCGCACAGTTTTATGTTTGGTGATGAATTATCAGTGGAGTCGAACAACGGTCTTTCTTGTTTCATTATTTTGTTGAAACTAGTACTTTTTTTGGTGGAACAATATAAAACTTTTATTTTAGAGTAAATTGCTTTCTATAATTTTTCGTCCAACATCAGAGGTTTTCTTTCAAAATCTCCATGTTCTCTTCTTTTGAATGTGAAAAGTTGGATATTGATTCTTCTTCGCAGAAAAACCTTGTCCCTATGATTTGGGCTTGTCTAACCAAATAACTTTTACTAGACAATCGCGAAATATCCAAAGTAACTGCAGCTGCTTTGTTTTTTTTCTCTCCAAATTCAGGTACTGCATTAATCGTATTAAATTGACATTGCGTCTCTCATTAATTCTTTGGATTAGATAATATTTCATATTTTTCTCGCATTCTGAATTTTGATCGTTCAATTCTCCAATAAAGCAAGAAAATAGACCTTCAGTTATCAAAGTTGCATTTCGACTGCATAATTTTTCCAAGCCTGTCACAATTGTTGTCACAGTTTCAAACTCTACATGTTCATCGTTTCTTCTTCCTTAATGTCAATTAATTCTTTTAAAATTGCTGACTTTATTTCTAAAATCATTCAAGCATTGCCAGCAAACTATTGAACCCACATGCAAATCCCGGGAAATTTCGAAAATGAATTATAATTCCCGGGAATATAAAAAGTACCGAAATGTTATGATTTTCCGGGTTCCCGGGAAAGAAACCTTACTCCTGACGTACTTGGCCCATTCCGCCCAGGAACACTCCCATCACGATGAGGCAGCAATGCAGAACTAGAAGAGGAAAAGTCCTTAAAAGTAGGTAAGTATACTTTCTCTTCATTAAATTATTCACTGAGTCAATGATTTTTATTGCTTACAATAAAAAATAATTATAAGAAAATGACTGGGGAAACTCAGCTACCCCACGAGACCACTAACATTAATTTTGAGTGCCCGGATGAATCAATAATATATAATAGAATGCTAACTATTATGTTGAAAAGTAATATTTCCATTTAAAAAATTATAAGTTATACAATTCTAAAGATTTTATGTAATACAGATAGATATTGAGCATTGAAGCGACAAACCTTTTTCAACATCAAAAAGTATCGATCTGTTTTGACCTATATTAAGCAATTATTTAAGTTATTTCCAACATGGGAGAGAAACTAAACTGTTACGAGATACACTTATCAATCGATATCCTATGATCATGAGATTTTCTTTATTTTACGTTTTCTAACATGCCAATATAAAATTTCTTTTGAATTTTTAAATTTCTGAAAATAAATATTTCAGATAGTTTTTTCAAAAGCCTTCTTTAGGAATTTTATTTCTTCATTGTAAAATTTCTGTTTTTGCATTTAGGATATATTCTTGTCTTCAACATGTGTGTGTATTTTAGGGAAATGATATTTTGTTTCATTTCTAGCAATTACTTGTAGAATTGATACAGAAAGAGAAAAATCATTTTAAACATCATTTAATCATTTCAATAAAATATGCCGAAATCTATGGCTTATAATCATTTTCCAAATTCTATAAGTTCTAAATTCTTTTCACACTGGTGTGATCAGGAGGCTCATAGAAGGGAAATGTAATCTCGCATATGATTCCCTGAAGTGATCACACATGTGATCCTTGTCCTGAAAGGGTTAAAATCCTCAATTTTCCTGAATGATTTGCATCGAATTTGCCAAATATTACTTCCTATGCCAGTGTTGATATGCCATTGTAAAATTTCAACAATCCTTGCTGATTTTCGAAGGCAAGACAGTGAGTGAGTACAACATTAACTTTTAGTACAAAAATATTAAAGGCATTTTAAATATTTATTTGATTGTTTACCTCATAATTCTCAGTCTAAATATATATCTATTTTATGAGAATTATCATAACAGTGCATAAAATCTAACTAACATGGTGCAAATAATTTATTTTAAGGTCACTTCACGCAGCATTTTCCCAATCTCCGTAATGTTAAAAATGACTAAGTTTAAGGAACATTTTTTAAAAATTGGCAGGTTGTACAGTCATGAATTTTTTTTTTGTGTGTATTAATTTTATTGTTTTTATTATTTGAATGAGTGCATTTTCCAAAATTTTAATTAGTTTTTTTTTAAAAAATTCATACGTGGAGTAACGCGTCAAAATTTTTATAACGATGAGAATTCTTGTACATTTTAATCACTAAATATTTTTTGAATAATTTTTTTTGAGAAAATCTGTCAATAAAATAATTATTTTGTATGGTGTTTTTTTGTATGTGCTAAGTTTCAAGGCTGTAAAATAAGTAGTTTTTTCAAAAATGTTCCTTTTGTGTTGAAATTTACTCTTTTGAGAAATTGTGATTTAAAGTAAAAACTTACTATTAACTAATGCATACCAGAACTATAACTTGAATTGCTAGTTTCATCTGCAAGATTATCTTGTCTACATTTTAATTGTTTGTTTTTAATTCTAGCTTCTTTGGTTCATTGTAAAACTGCCTATTCTGCTTTCTTAATACACGCATGATCTACTTCTTGCAACACTCAACATTTGTAAAATCCAGGGATTGAATGTTTAACACATCTAAAACTTTTAATTTGGTATTGAAGCCTTGATTATATAAATATATAGCTTCATGTACTATAGTTTTTAAAATTCCCAATTGCACAAATAGTTTTTGGAATAATACACCAAATACTATTTCCACTTTCACTAATATTTTGAGTTTTATCAAGTAAGCATCAAGATTAGAGACCTCGAAATACTTTTTTTATGCAATTCTAAAAATAGGGGGCGGGTTTTTGTTATTGTAACCTTTCAGTATGGACATATTATATCTACACCACAAGTCACTTCCCATGGGGCATAAACCATGTCGTAGATTCAAATCTGTGAACATTTTATCAAAAAGTATAGCCCAAATAGCTTGCCTTATGGCTGACAAATTTTCCCGAGTTGTTTTTTTAATAGCTAAAACATAGTATCTTTGCAATTTGTCTATTTCTGTATCTGTCAAGCCATTACGGCATCCTAGAGTTTTTTTGTTCTCAAGCTTTTTGTCTTTTAATTTTGATTTTAACATCCTAAGTCATGTCCCCATCATTTTCTCACACACACAACATGACCAACACATTCTAATTTTTCAATATTGACATATCTTTAAGGTTTAGATTCAAAAACTGCTTTGTATGCTTTAGAAACCAAATATTGTGTATATTGTAAATTGGGTAATGTCTGTGAACAATGGAAGATACAAAAATAAAAGTACACCTCTTCAACTTCCATTCCCCTACTATTTACAATGTAACTTTCCGAACACTCATTGCTATGTACATCGCTGTTAAAATTACATGAGCATTTCTGTGATAATGTTTTAGCATCAACAACTTTCCCAGTGTCCAAATTAACTGCCGTAACAACACCATTTAGAGAAGTATGGCCCCTTTTTTACCAGGTACCATCGATAGCCACTGGTACATTTGGCTATCCATTATTAAATGATATTGTTTCGGCAGCAGCGAATGCCATTGACACTTTGGTTGCTTTCTCTGTTGCGTTATTTAATGTATGCATGGAATCGTAAGACCACTTTGGTGTAGGTGACAAATTCATAACTCTGCAAAATATTTTTGCAGCTGCTTCTTTTTAAATAGACATAGCATATAAAATTTTATTGTTCATTTCATATAATTTGGTATCTTTTTTGATTAACTAATGTTTTAGTAAACCTGGTATTAAGAAATGTTTGAATAAAACCAACAGAAGTCACAACATATTAACAATTTTGTAGCCAAACTCTAGATTTGGCGACCAAAATCTATGTGAATACCTTGGTTTTTACATTTTATTTATGAAATTAATTTTGTTTCAAAGCACAAGAAAACTGTACAATGTCAGTCATTTCACAGAAACTTTCAAATGAATCTAAAAAAGAAACATACTCTTTATTAAACTTACCTAACTTTGCTTTCAAAGCTGATTTAGTTATGTTGAAATTGTCTGACTGTTATCACATTTAATTCCTCGAAAGTTTAGGTTTCTGTACCATTCTTTTTTCCAAATTTTCGTTTTTTAAACATTTTATTATTTAACCGAGTTTCAAAAACGTTTTATTATTAATGTTTTTGATGGAAAACATTGCACACGATAGCAGAAATTCGTTACAATTAAATATGTTTTGATTGATTGATTGAAAGGTTGAAGGGGATATAGAGCAACACAGGCTATGATCCCTCAAAAAAGAAGAAAAAGTATAGGGAAATGCTTAATAAATTAGTAAATACTAAAATATATCATTCCCTTTAAAAAGATTCTGAAAGTTGATTTGTTATACATTACTTTTTCCAAAACATCTCGAAACGTGATAGAGGAATGTGGATCAATATGAAGAATAGACCAGAGGTTATTTCGATGTCTAGTATATCTGCTACAGTTTAGTATAATGTGGTCCAAATCATTTATACAATTACATGGTCACATTGCATTATTAAAATTAAATTTATGTAGAAGGCCTGAGGGATAATCATTTTACTGAAGATTTTGAGTGTTTAAGATTTCTTCTTTCGATTTCTCTGTCCACTTTGAAATGATATCAATGGTCGGAATATTTCCAATTTTCAAATTTTCTTAAGTAAAATTTTTCATTTATTTTTGAATTCTATTTCGATATATATTTTATGAATGTCTTCTGAGGCAATCCAGCAATGTAAACATTGGGCCTTTCCTGACCGATCTTTTGGGGATTATCCGCTTGCTCACTCCAATTTAATTTTGAATGTCCCGGAACCAAAGCAGAATTAACTGATTAATGTAGTTAGATAGCATGTAAATTTTATTAGCGAGTCTATAATTACCTTTGGGATTTGGCATAATTTAAGTGCAGAAAGAACAGAAAGACTATCCGACAAGATAAGTAAAATTTACATTAGAATCCACTAGATCATCTAAAGCTTGACAAATAGCCAAAGCTTCTGCAGTAAAAACGGAGTTATAATGGTTAATTCTGTAAGCAAATGAAGATTTTTTTGATATACCTGCTATCCAAGTAATTTGGTGATTTTTTGAAGCATCAGTAGCGATAACGAAAAACTTTTGAAATTTACGTTCGATCGTTTCATCAAATAAAACGTTTATTGCAGGAATCGGTAGATTTTTATCTTGAAATTTTAAACTATTGATATAAATTTTACATGGAAGGTCTAAAAAGGTAATTAATCTGGGAATTGAAATAATTTGATCATCATCAACATTTAAATCATGAAGTACACTAATGTTATTAATTTTATCTTCTTCCAAAACATTAAGATTCATTGTCTCGGGGTTATTGTAATAAAGAGGAGAAAAATCTCTATTAGAGATTTGAGTAATAAAAAACTTGTTTGCCAATCTTCTAATTTTATTTGACAAAATTTCTTGACCAGCTAACTTTAGTAGCACAATATTTGGGGTTCATTGTGGGAGACCTAAGGCTATTCGGAGGGATTTAGTTTGGATAACATTGAAAGGTTTTAATTGATTTTCAGACCATTTATTTATTATATGACAAATGTAATAAAAAAACACTGCATATACTATTATTGACTAAATTAATGAGATCTCCTGATCTCGGCCCATAATGTTTATATGCCATACCCTTTAGTGCATTGATCCTTTTCAAGGCTTTAATGCTTAGTTGATTTTTAATAAATGTTTTGACAATGTTTAGAAAAATAAACTCCTAAGTATTTGATAGAAGTTTGTGCCATTGTAGGGGAATTCCAGCCAACATAATATTGGGAAGAGTATAATTTCTTTTATTTAATAATTCAGCTATTGTACATTTCTCTGGGCTTAAATTCAGTTTCCAACATTTACATCATTGGAAAATTCTTTCTACAGTATTCTGTATTTTTTTGCAAATAACATCAAGGGATTTATGAGGGAAAAATATAAAAATGTCGTCAGCATAAACCAGGCATTCAACTTCTGACTCTAAGCTATCAAAAATATCATGCTATAAATAGTATACAAAATAGGAGATAGGACACTGCCTTGGGCTAGGCCTTGTGGAACAAGCTTTTTGGGAGAAAAATAACCCCTCCATTTTTAATTTGGAATGATCGAGATGTGAGAAATTTATGCATGTTTCCTGCTATACCAATTTAAGACCTTCCACATAAACAGAGCCGTATGCACTTTTAATGTCTAAACTTATTCCTACAAAAAATTGTTTCTGTAATTTTGCATTCATTATTGCCTTATGTACAAAATAAGTAGCACTTCTGCTATCTTTGAAAGGAACGAAACCATAATGTTGGGGATGAAGTTTTCTTTCTTTAGTTAAATAGTAAGAAATCCGATTAGTTAAAATTCTCTCAAAAGTTTTTGAAAATACAGAAGTCAGAGCTATTGGTCTGTAGGAAGACATCTTAGTTTTATCTTTACATGGTTTTGGAATCGGGAGAATGATTACATGCTTCCAGGAATCTGGAACAATTGCATTATCAAATAATTTTTGAAAATATCTTAAAATTACATTACGTTGATTTTGATCAAGATTTTTAAAGAAAGTTGCCCTAATATGATCAGCTCCAGGAGTTGTGTTTTTTGAACTTTTTATTGCACTATGCAATTCAAAAATATATTTTTGTCGTTGAGAAAATCCAAAGGAAGTGGTTCATGATAGGCATTTTAGATGCAAAATAATCTGCAAGCATATTTGTTTACAATTGAGGATGAAGTATAAAACCTATTATTAAGCTGAAGAATATTAGTTTTGATCGTGTCTGTAACTGTGGAAAATTTTTTCAGAATATTAAAAACGTCTTGGGATTGGGAAATATTGTTGCATATTTTGTCCCAGTACATTCTTTTGGCATTTTTAATGTGGAATCTAAGTTTGCTCGTATATTGTTTATATCTGATCCATAATTCAGGTGAAATCTCTAATAGCTCTCTTCCTAAATATTTTTTTAAGCTTATAGAATTTATAACAGGTACTATTCCACCATGGTGGGGAAAGGGTCTATTCGAACTTAATTTCCAATATTATTAGTAATGATTTGTGATATCTTATCGGAAAGATTCTCAGAATAACTTTCTGAATTATTTAAAATAAAATGCGTTTCGTTCATAACAGCTCTTGCCAGTTTACTTTTTTAAAAATTCGCTTATTTGAATTGGGGGAGAGAAAAGCCTGTAATAATTGACTATGATCACTTTTTAAAAAGAGCTATCTAAAACATAACTATTGCAGTATTCAGACATGCTGAAGAACATACTGTTAGATCTATTAATGATGCTGTACCCTGAACTTCTATATGTGGGAACAGTCGTGTTAAGAAGAACCAAAATTTGAATCAGTAATCATTCAACAAATTCCTTACTATACCTTGAGATGTGATTCAATCCCCACCAATCGGGTGATGAAGGTTAAAATCACCAAAATGAACATTGGAGCGTTAGGGGTTCAAGAAAAGATTTAATCAATATAATATTAAATCCCCGTGGAGATAAATATTTACAATATAAAATGAAATATTTCGAACATCTATTTTAATTGCGAGGACTTCTAAATCTTTTTATTTGTTGAATCTGTATAGGAATCTATTGTGCAGAAATATTTGAGGGAAAGCTATTACTAAACCACCACCGATCTGTCTTTTTTTAAAATGGTTTTATTTGGGAAATATATTATGAATTGATAAAAGGTTTCTTGAAAATCCAGATATCTGCTTCAGAAAAGGGGGGATATTTAACCATATGAATTCATTTTGAGGCCTATACAATTCCATTGAATTATATTCATAAATATTAAAGAAAAAAATTTAACTAGAAAAAACTATCCTCCCTTTGAGGAAAGAAAAATAATCTAATGAAGACAATAATTAGCCCCCAAAACAAAAATTCGTAAAAAATGGAACGTATTTACAAAAACCATCATAATTTCGTAATTATCCCATGTCTTTGTTATTGGATGCGTCACTTTCACTAGATGCACGTGTTTTATGGATTGAGGATTTGTTACCTAGAGCTTTTTTCTTTCGCAATGGGGAATGACTTGAACTTGCAACTTGTGAAAAAACTTGGGCTTGCAAATGCAACATCTAAAGCATTCCGACTATTATAGCTATGAGAGCAGTAAGTTGGTGTCCTGTCATTCAGGACACAAAATGCTTGTTCATCCATAAGGTTTGAAAGTTCATTACCTCGATCATTTGCAAATGAGCTTCCCCAAAGAGGATGCTTAGCGTTCAAATCACCCAAGATAAAAGAGGAATCAGTGAACATTGTATTTAAATTGTCCGAGGAAATTCTACGATTGCTAGGGGGCTGATAAGCATTTTAAATAGTAAGACATTTTTTATTCCGTTTAACTTTAATGTCTTGTACTTCAAGCTCAGTACTCTAGTTAAAATGTCTCAAATATATTGTTTACTTTTTTCACAAAAATTCATCGTAAAAGTATCACTTTGAAACTTTTGAAAATTGTCTCTTTTTTTTTTTTACAATAACTGCTTTTCAGCAAAATATTTTTTTTTTAAATTTCCAAAAAAGTAGCTTCATTATATATAGTTGCATATTATTTATGTGCTGTAAAAATTGCATGTACATTCGTTCTTTAGATTCTATGAAAATGGTAGACGCGGTTTGAAAACAATCATTTTGAGAAAATTGCATTTTTAGTGTAAAAAGGCACTTCATCACAAAAAAATAAATTACAACATTTGCCCTATTTTATTAAACATTAGTATCTTCTTAATTTTTTTAGCATAAAATAGGAAACAGAAAAGTCTTTAAATGTTCAGAAAATACATGTATAATATTTTTCAGTTTTTGTTCAACGAGATTTTTCTTTACCATTTGCATAAATTTTCTCAAATTATGTATCAACTGTGAAGAATTTTTAGCTTCAATGCATCACAAATATCAAATTTGTCCTTAAAACACATCATAAATGTAAACGTGTATCCATATGTAAAAGGAATGATTTGGGAATATGTGATTTTACGACATTGTGAAAGGTATTTATATATGGATTTGTATGTTCACATGCAAACACAATTTCTTAAAGTTTAAAAATTCAAAATTTTCTCTAAACCGTACAAAAGATTTCTAAAAAAGTCAAAAATAAAACTGTTTTTATGTCTTTAAACATGAAATTTGTGTATTTTTATGCATGTAACAAGCTTCTCGCAACGACAAAAAGCATTACACATCTGAGTTATAATTAGTTACCTATTATTGAAATACCTTTAAATATTAAAGCTCAAAAACTTGTCTGAACAATAAATAAACATTAATATTTGCAGTGAAGTGAAATTTTTAAAAATAATGTTTAGTTTTCTGAAAAACATGTAGCATAAAAATATCACTATGAATTTTTAAAAAAATTGACATTTTTTGTCACGATATATGGACTCCAGGCAATTTTTTTTGGAAAAATCTAAAAAAAAAATCGCATGAATATATATAGTTACATATCAGTAACATGAGGGGAAAAAATCTCATGTACATTCGTACATTATATTCTGAGAAAAAGATGCATACAGTTTTAAGAACATTTTTGAGAAAATATAATTTTCATTATAAAGTGTCACTTTATCACAAAAATAATGAATTACAACATGTACTTGTGTCCCATTTTATTAAACATTAGCATCTTTGCAATTTATTTTGCATAAAGTAGTAAACAAAAAAGTCTTAAATTGCCCAGAACAGTATTTTTCAGTTTTTTTAACGACAAAACGTCGAAATTTTCTCAAATTCTGTATTCATTTTTTTAAGAATATGTGGCTTTCATGCATTACAGATATAAAATTTGAACAGAAAGCATGATAAATTTTATGTGAAAATGTATCAATATGGTTTTGGTATGAATTTGAGATGGCATTTAAAAATACCTGATTATACGACGTTTGGCAAGTTTTTGTTAGGTTTTCGTAACATTATCATTAGGTCTTGTTGTTGCAGACAGTTTTTAAGTTTTAAACTTCATAAGTTACTCTAAATTGGACAAATGATTTCTAAAATAGACAAAATAAAATTGTTTTTATGTTTTTAAACATGAAATTTATGTATTTTTATGTATGTAACAAGCTTCTCGCAAAGACAACAAACATCACATTTAATGTATCATCTCATACCCTTTTCTCAGACACTATTAAACATAAAGACTCAAAATTTTTTATTTATATTAATTAGACATTATATTTATACTGAAGTGAAATTTTTTTTAAATATATAAATGAGTTTTTTGGAAGACAAACTTTTCGTTCACCGAACAATTATTATTATGAATTTCTCAAAAATTGTCATTTTTTTGTTATGATATTACTGCTTTATATTTAAATGTTTTAAGAATATTTCAAAAATGTCACTTCAGTATACACAATTACATTTAAGAAACATACATACAGTAAATTTACACAATTTTAAAAATATAAATTTTAGAAAACAGACATTTTAACAAAAAAATTTACCTTTGTACTATTTTTTAATCCAAATTTTTTATGTAGAATTCTTAAATTAGCACATATTTGTAACTTCAAATATTTTTAACTCTTTACTAAGCCTTAGCGAGTTTAAATAATCAGTAATAGTAACTAATTAAAACTAAATTTAAAGTGAAGAACAGACTTAAATTTAGGTAAAATCACTAGATATTGAATAAAAAAATGTTTACATTTCTATCTGTCAAAATGCGCGAGGTTCATAAACTGATTATTTTTTAAAAATCATTTTAAAGTACTTGTAATTCATATAATAGTTTGTATGTTATATCATTGGAAAGGTCCCGGTATGTTATATCATTGGAAAGGTCCCGATTTGGAGAATTTAGAAATATCAAAAACTCAAATCGATTCTCAAAGGGTTTTATTGCCCTATTGACTGCTCTTAAGGTGTAGGAGGAAATTCTACGATTGCCGGGGACTGATAAGCCTTGTAGATATTAAGACATTTAATATTCCTTTTAACTTTAATGGCTAGAACTTCAAGCACAGTGTCGCCAAAAGGAGGAAGTTGAGCATATTCGAAATTAGTGTTTCTTATTAGAAACATTAAGCCACCTCGGCCTTTATTAAGTCTACGCTTACGAAAAATACAATAATCTCGAAGCTTAAGGTTGTAAGTGGGATTCAGTTTTGTATCTTGTATTGCGATTATATGCGCTCGATGCTGATTTGTCAAGTCTAACAATAGATACAGTTTTCTCTTGCAGCTGATGCACCTAGTCCATTGATGTTACATAGCAATATTCAAAACTGGCTGCTGCCAGATGAAAAAGAAGTGGACTGTAGATTACTTTTCGGACGGAGGCATCTACTACACTCCGAACGCCTTCCTTTCTGTCCTGTAGCTGACGCACATAGTCCATTGATTTTACATAGCAATATTCGAAACTGGCTGCTGCCAGATGAAAAAGAAATGGACTGTAGCTTACTTTTCGAACGGAGGCATCTACTAACACTCCGAACGCCTTCCTTTCTATCCTGCACGACGGACGATACAATAGGTTCAGAGTTCTCAAATAAACGAGTCTAGATGTAGGAGGAAAGATGCAGCTTCATGAGGCACCAAAGGTCTGACTTTGCCTCACGCCTGCAACGCATTTAGCTGAGAGTATTGGAATGGCCTTGGGCGGCCCTACCAGCAGAATACACTCATGACTAAGATTTCTGATTTCCCGGTTTTTTCTATTTCCAGGAATGTTCGGGAAATCCAGGTAAAGTAATTGTCGTGCTCGGGAATATATGAAAATTTTAAAAAGTTTAAAAACAATTTATTTTTAATAAAATTAATAATTATTATACAAAATTAGGATAAATATAAGTTCCAAAATTAATACTTTTTTATATGATTAGCTATAAAATACTAAAAATATGTAACATTGATTATTCATTTTTAAACTAGGATTTCAGAAAGCATAAGCAATTTATACAAACACTCAACATTCAAAGTTTTGTGCGAACTATCCGGCAGCAAAAAATGCTCCCCGGCTTAAACTAACGTTGGAGGTTTTTTTAAAGCCTCGCATAGTTTTATAATGTTTGGTGATGGATTATCAGTCGAGTCGAACAACTGCCTCTTTCTTGTTTCATTATTTTGTTGAAACTAGTACTTTTTTTGGTGGAACAATATAAAACTTTTATTTTAGAGTAAATTGCTTTCTATAATTTTTCGTCCAATATCAGAGGTTTTCTTTCAAAATCTCCATGTTCTCTTCTTTTGAGTGTGAAAAGTTGGATATTGATTCTTCTTCGTAGAAAAACCTAGTCCTTATGATTTGGCCTTGTCCAACGAAACAATTTTTATTAGACAATCACGAAATATCCAAAGTAACTGCAGCTGCTTTGTTTTTCTCTCCAAATTCAGGTACTGCATTAATCGTACTAAATTAATATTGTGTCTGTCATTAATACTTTGTTTTAAATAATATTTCATATTTTTCGCGAATTCTGAATTTTGTTCGTTCAATTCTCCAATAAAGAAAGAAAGTAGATCTTCAGTTATCAAAGTTGCATTTCGACTGCATAATTTTTCCAAGCCTGCCACAATTGTTGTCACAGTTTCAAACTCTACATGTTCATCGTTTCTTCTTAATGTCAGTTAACGCTTTTAAAATGGCTGACTTTTATTTCTAAAAATCTTTCAAGCATTGCCAACAAACTATTGAAACCACGTCAAATCCCGGAAATGAATTATAATGCCCGGGAATAGAAAAAGTACGGAAATCTTATGTTTCTTCTACTCTCGACGTACTTGGCCCTGCCACGATGAATCAACCATGCAGCACTGGGAGAGAAAAAGTCTTTAAAAGTAGGTAAGTATACTTTCTCTTCATTAAATTATTCACTGGATCAACGATTTTTATTGCTTACAATAAAAAATAATTATAAGAAAATGACTGGGGTAACTCAGCCACGCCTCCAGACCACTAACGTTACTATCGAGTGCCCGGATGAATCAAGAATATATGATAGAATGCTAACTATTACGTTTAAAAATAATATTTCATTTTAAAAAAATTCTAATTTTTACAATTCTAAAGATTTTATGTAGTACCAATAAATTTCGAGCAATGAAGCGACAAACCTTTTTTAACATAAAAAAATATCGATTTGTTGACCGATAGGGTTAAGCACTCGATTCAGTTATTTCCTATCAATCGATATACTATGATCATCAGATTTTCTTCATTTCATACTTTTTTTCGTACTTCCCAATATAAAATTTCTTTTGAGTTTTTAAATTTCAGAAAATAAATATTTTAGATAGTCCTTTCAAAAGCCGTCTTTTGGAATTCTATTTCTTCGTTGTCAAGTTTCTGTTTTTGCATTTCGGATATATTCTTGCCTGCTACATGTATTTTAAGGAAATGATATTTTGTTTCATTTCTAGCAATTACATGTAGAATTGATACAGGAACCGAAAAATCATTTTAAACCGCAACTGAGAAAATCGATGAAATTACTTTGGATGGAGATCACCATTTATTTTCAATGCTCAGTTAGGGTTGCTGAATTAGTATCTGAGAACTATTATAGCAATCTTCTTAATAACTGTCGTCATCATTTCAGGTTTTGCTTTCATAGATTAATTTGTCAGTATTTATGCATTACATTTACTTCAAATTTTATATTTATTCTTGAATTATTTCAGTTCCATGGAGTTTGCACATTTCATAAATAAAACATTTTATTTTTATATGTATACAGTCGGATCTCTATTAAACGAAGTCGCTAAATCCCGAATGAAAAAATTCGTTATATGGAAAATTCGTTACAAAAAGGTCCCTCTTTCAATATACTTTATAAATCACATAAAACAAATTTTAAATTCATAAACACTATTTTAATAAAAAGTAATTATTCCCCCCGTTTTTGTAAATTAATATCTATTTATTTTATATTTCTTACCCATCAAAAAAAAAAAAATCTACAAGGAAAACAAGAAAAAAGAATGTCGATACACTGTATTTTCAATATTAAGCAAATAATTTTACCTTCAAATTAATGAATTCGAACGACAGTTTCTAATTTAAAGCATTCAAGTAATTTTAATAAACTTCATTATTTTAGAACATTTATCGAAGATGTTTCCTGTGAACCAGACAATGAGGGTTAAAGTTTGAATATCTTGGATGAAACGGTCAGAATTCTGTTGCTCTCGGAGAGTTAGGTACCTAATAAAACCTGTTCAAAAAATGCGATTATCATAAAAGGCATTAAAAGAGAGAAGAAATGTCCAGAAATGCTTTAAAAATAGGGGGAAAAAAATTTAATCACAAGATAAAAAGATCGTTATATAAAAAATTATGAAATGTTCTTGGTTCCATGAAAAAGTTCGCTATATAGAAAAACTCGCAATATAGAGGTTCGACTGTATGTATGTATATTTTCTTGCAGTTGCAATTTTTTCACACTGTTATATTAAGTCAAATTAAAAAAACTGAAATGCATTGAAAAATGTTTTGGGTATCAAAATTTCAAACACTGAAAAGAAAAAAATAACTAGTTAGAAAAGTTCCCATATTATCTTCTTTTTTTTTACAGTTAATTTAATAAAAATAAAACATTACAATTAAATTAAAATATAATTTTGAACACATTTTTAAAGTGTTCTGTTGTTTGTTTCCTTTTTCATACGTATAAATTATTAGAATACATTTTATAATATTTATGATATTGGCTTCTGGAGGCATTAAATTTTAATTCATTACATATTTTTTGAAAGTCTCGTATTTTTACAGTAAACACAGAAATCACATGTTATTCTTTGATTCTTCATTTATAACTGTTTTTAAGTACGTTTTTCTACTTTCGATCTGCATATACGAAGACTACTTTAAATACTCAAACTTAGTGGCTCAACAGCCTATGAGGACTTACTGTGCCCATCCCAGTATACGTGACCATTGGGCGCTGAGGAACATGAGCAGATGTCCCGATCAGGTGGTTAGTCAGAAGCGAGACCCCCAGTGTTTAAGCCCCCAAGCAAGCTTGGTACTCATTTATAGTCCCACTGCAGTAGGGATGAAAGGTTGAGTCGACCTTGCCCAGCCCGGGAATAGATTCTGGACATGTGGTGTGGAAGCGCGAAACGCTACCACTCGACCACTAGGCCTTCAAAGACAACTTTATGTCCCTATTATTCGAAAAATTGTATATTTTTAAAGAAATTCTGGGAAATATATTTTTGAAAAAATAGAAAGTTGAATATCACTCCAATAAGGCTGGATCGAATGAAAAAAATTCGTATTTTCGAATATGCAGAGTAGTATCCTATTTAAAGAGAATTTAAAGAGTAGGCTTAGTTTGCATTCTACTCCTTCCTATATTTCTACGATATATTTCTACAGGCCTTTCCAACATGATGCATTATTGTGTAGCGCTGCGCATCATTTATGTGCAAGTGAGGGCGCTGTGGTAGCTGCATATCTAGCGCGTACTGTGGTTGTTCTGAATTAGCTGTTGGAATTACCAGTATGGGTAAATTGCTTGATTAAGGCGTCTTCGAGCGCGAGCAAATCGTTGGTGCGCTACGCATGGGCCATTCAATTTCCGGAATTCGAGGCTGACAGTGTCAAGAGTATGCCAAGAATACATGGATGGTGGACATACTACTAGAGATCGACGAAACTGCAAAGAACAATTAGCATTGTCAGTGAGTGGTGAAAGACGGTTCAGGCGTATTCTACGCAGCCAGTGAAGCCAAACATTAGCTCAAATTACCACCCAGTTGAATGACGGTACCAGTCGTACAGTCAGTAAACGGACTGTGCAACCAACACCTGCTTCACCATATGGATTTTGGGAGTGCCATTACTCAATTGCTCGCTATCGGGCTGCTCTTCTTACCAGGGCAAGAGAGCATAGAGACGGAGTGTAGAGGACTAGAAACGAGCTGCATGGAGTGACGAGTCTCGATTCAGAATATTTAACGCCGACGGGAACCTGAGAATATGGCGTCAGGCTCATGAAGCCATGGATCCTACATACCAGGTTGGAACTGTACGAGGGCATGGGGGCTCAATTTTGGTCTGGGGTGTCTTTTCGGTGCATTGTTTGGGATCTTTGGTGCGTGTACCAGCTTCCCTCAATGAGATTCGATGCGTAGAGTTATTGGGTGATCACCTCCATGCGTTTATGCTGTTTTGTTATCCGCACGGTAATGGAGTTTTTCAGCAAGACAACTGTAGCTACTGGTTGGTTGGATGAGCATTTCTCTGACTTTTCTGTCATAAATTGACCAACTAGAGGCCCAGACTTAAATCCTGTTGAGCATCTTTGGGATGTTTTAAAACAGGGGTGTCCAACCCAAATGACCTTGCGGGCCACTTCGGAAAAACCTTATAATCTCGTGGGCCGCACATAAAAATATGTACCTTTATATCAGATTTGGAAACAAAAAAACATTTATTGGAGTGAAAATTTAAAACAGAATGAATTATTATTACTGTTTTCATTATTTTTCATGTATACAGACATAGATAATATAATAATGTTTATATAATATAATAATGCAATGATCAAATAATGTTTAAAATATTACAGTTGCCATTTTCTTGAAAATTACGGTGTTCCTTTTCAATTGATCTTTCGTTACTCATTGTTGACATTTGATAGTGCTGTCATTCGCAAACGATTAAGTATATACGCTGCCCTTTATCTTAACCATCCTGAATATTTTTTTAAAACTTTAAAAAACATCTCTTATTGCCTCTTGCTTTTTGTACACTCCAAACAGAAAAGAAGGAGAAACGAAAGTCGCACACACAGAGAATCATGTACCATTCATAGTAAAGGATATGCATAATGCAATTCGAAATTTATTAAAAAAGTAATTTATTATAGTAAAATCAAATGTAACTGTTTTATAAAATATAAATCTATTTTAATCTAAAGGACATTTCTATTATCAAAAAGGATTTATTTTAAAACAAGAACAGGAAACAAATACATTATATATATATATATATATATATATATTTCTGTAAATTTCCCCTCAAATAAATTTCAAAATGAAGAAACTTTAAAAATCTGATATTTGAAAATTTTTAAAAAAAAGAGTCGGCGGGCCACATGCGGCCCGCGTGTTGGACACCCCTGTTTTAAAACAAGGCGTGAAAGGCCATCACACAGAACCAATGAACCTTACTGAATTATGGTCCGCTTTAGCCAATACTTGTCAAGTAATTCCTTTGGAACGTTTCCAGAAATTTGTTGAATCTATGCCTTGTTGTGTGGCAGCTGTTATCAAGACCACTAGGTAGGTATGCCTAATTCAGTGACATTTCAGTGTGTGTGTATATATATATATTCATTAGATTTATATGTTAAAAGAAAAATGTTATTCAACATATACAATATTAATTAACTTAATCTCGAAATTAAGTTTAGGAATTTAACCTTAATAAAATTAAAAGACTACATGTACAAAGTCGAGATATAATTTTAATATATGGAGTTTAAAAGGAGGACCTGCAGAAAAAGTTTTTGAACACAAATGTCAGCATTTAAAATGATTTATTTGAATATTGCTCTTAGAATACAATCCACTGAAACATACTTTTTTAGTTGAATAATGAAAATAATATTCTCGAATAGCAGCATTCAACAAACCAATAATTGAATTTCAACATACCTATGTTCATTCTGAGATGAGAAGAATATATATACATGTGTGGGAATCCAACCGAAATCTTCCAAAAAGGTGGGATTCTTCAGAATGGCGGGGTTTTTATGGCGTGGTGTCTAGGGGTTTTTAGGGTGTATTAGTTAATTTTGAAATAAAATAGACAACATAGTTTAAGAAAGAAACTGGTTGAAAACTAAATAATTTATTAAGAATTATAGGGGAGTATTTTCATGGGGAATATTTCAAAAGAATAGGAAAGCTAGATAAGCATATTTCGGAAGAATAGGAAAGTTAGATCACATTACTTTAAGGGAGGCAATTGAGATTAAATAGAATTCATTATGGTGCTATTAAGACTTACCGCCTGGCGCGGACGAAACGATAGAACTCGTTATGGTACTATTAAGATTTACCGCCTGGCGCGGACGAAAGTGCGCTGACACGCGAAATACGACGTTTCTCGACGAGTGTTAGTGGGCCTCTGGCGAAAAAGGTTCATGTCGGCGTTTTTAAAAGGGACGCTAGATGGCGTTGATGTGGAATACTGTTTTGATTAGAATTGCCGACCTCGGTAAAGGATATGATCTAACTTTTTACAAATGGAATATCCTACATACATCCAATGCAAGCATAAAAAAACTTTTGCCAGGTATTTTAGTGTGTAGTCAATTGGCTCAGTTCTTGAAGTTCACATGGAAAAGCCAAGGACGTGTTTTTCATAGAATTCAAAACTGATATTAAATTAACTTGTACTTGTTGCTCAATTTATTAAAATGAGATAAAACTTTAAATTACATAATCGGGTAAAGATGCTCAAGTATAATAAAATAAATTTCATCAAAAATTTTTAAATTAGGAAAAAAAATTATTCATGTATTTTTAAATTAAGTATATTTTGATTACTTATGTAAGCAAAATATACTTAATATAATAATATTGTTGATAAATATGTACTTTTTAAGAGAAAGTTTCTGTGCAAAGACACGATTGTAACTATGACGTCACGCGAACTGATTGGTTTGAAACACATGGATGGCAAAATAGTACAACAGTCTCTACTGTTCTATTTATAACAGCTATTGGTATTTTTTTTTAAAAAATAAAATGACTTCATTAAAAAAAACTCAATCTAAGTGTAGTAAGCAATAAGATTAAAAATGAAACGGAAAACATTTTGCTAAGGTTTTATATTGAATTAAATGTTCGAAGCGTTTGACTGCTAACTTTTTTTTAAAGCCAATCACAAAGGAAAACGAACTGCGCCTAAGGATTATTGAAGAAGTTGAAGAAATAAATCTAACAAGGGAATCAAGATTAATCAAGCGATTAGTTTTCAAAGGATATTGTGCCTGGATTTGTGTTGAAGGCGTGATTCGTGTAAAAGGAGAGTAATTAGATTTTAAATAAGGTTATTTGTTTCATCATTGAATAATTAATTTGCCTCAGATATGTAGAATTTGTCAAGGTAATTGAAATTTAAATCACCATTGTAGAATCTTACCTTAATTTTTTTTAGGAATTTTCACAAGAAATTATAAGAACTTTATGAATTAACAACAGTTTTTCTTTTAATTTTAATGTTTCTTTATGTTGCCATAACAGTTGATTGAAAATGTTGTAATTATTCATTGTAACAGAAGCAAGCAACTGAATTGAAAAGTTCAGAACAACTACGAAACATAGGCGTACATATATTCATTAAAATACATGAATATTCTATATCACCATAATAAAAGTCAATTTGAAATATACAAAAAACTATTTAAACTGTCCGAAGTATAGTTTAGACTACAAAGGCTTTTAAGACGTATAAAGACCTCATTGCATGTATATAAATTTCATTTTTTCATATTTTAAATAAGTGATTAAAAATACTGAATGTATTTTCCTAATATTTTCTTTTGCGTTTAGTTACAACATTTAAAATATGCAGAGCTTGATATCATTAGACTTCAATATGCTGTGTGATAGTACTTAAAATGTAAATCAGCTCTGTTTCAAGTAAAGAACATTTAAATAATCTATTCGTTAAAGCAATAAATGAATTATTGATATTATTTAATATATAGAATTAATTTATCTCTCTGTGCTTCACAAATACCTCGTTGAAGGCTTTAGTGCTTTGTAACAAAGATTTCATATTACCATCGAATAAGTTTAGCTTTCAAGTAATATTGAATTTTTTCCTGTTTAATGTTTATTCTTGTTTAAATTCTAAATAGAAAATTATCACCCTTTAGCTTCAGTTGGATTTTAAGGTGGTGCATCAATCGAGCTGGCAAATAAAATTAAAATCCACATACAGTGTTTGCCATGTAAAACTGCAGAAAATCAGCAAAAAAACCCAATTTTTTCAAAAAGACATTGTTGCAAGAGAATGGCCTGACTTTATGAAAAATATATGTGATGAATAGATCACTTATGATTGGCATCTTTGATAATTTTTTAACTCATGGAAAATTGCTTGGTACTTCAAGAAAACAATAATTAAGAGTGAAAAGTTAAAAAAAAATAAATTATATCTAGCTTTCGAAATCTGGGAAATATTTAGATTAAAATACTTTTAATCTTTAAGGCTGTTTTCGGCAAAAGTACGAGAGCATGAACTAAACGCGAAGCATATTTTCAGACTGAAATATACCTCAAATTTCATGGAAATTTGGAACATTATAACTTATACATCTGTTAACAATATAGTGTTTTTAAAAATTTCAATGAATACTCTATATTTCTCTTTTGAATACGTGCAAGGATAGCTCATTTAACATTACGGTATAGCAGTGATTGTGAAACTTTTAATTCTTGCGACCCAATATTCAATCACAATTTTTTCATCGCACCCCTTCAATACAATACCAATGTATTGAATTCGATAATACGATGTTTTGAGGCTAAAGCTACAATACAACTTTAAACTCTCCGCCACCGGCGTATATAAACGTCTTTCTCAGCCAGTGCGTAAATTGCCCTGGGCGTATATATGCGTCTTTTCAAATTACGATATTTTCTGTTCATTGCTTATAATGTCTTGCTGTTTTTGCTCGCTTCCTAAAATCATTCCGAAGGCTTTGTATTGTAATAAATGGACCATGAGAGTGATTGTGAAGGATTCACTTATTTCAGAGGATTTTCTTATTCATTCCTCCCCATACGTCACATATGCTCGCCTACGTGGAAAATGGTGGCATTGGGAAGCGAATCGCAAAACATTTAATCGGGATTTAAGAGATTAATTATAAACTGTACAAATTATATCAAGATAAGTGTTGATTTTTGTATATAGTTTTATATATAATAATCCCATGGGGTCACTGGTAATTATTAAACTTGTGCTAAATTTAGCATAGTTAAATTAATTATAAAATACATTGTGCAGTACTGTTACATTTATAAGTGTATTATATTAGTGTAAATGTGTATATTTCATTTTTCATTGTGTCGGAATGTATTCTGTTTGCATATGTTCAGCAAATTAACAATCCTTTGTTTTCGACTTTTAAATAGGCTCGCTCCCCCTCCTAGGGTTATCACGCCCCCTACGGGGGCGCGCCGCACAGTTTGAGAAGCACTGCGGTACAGGAAAAAAACCCGCGAAACACATTAGATGTATGATAAAAAATGCTACTCTTTGCAGGATAGTGAAGCCAGAATATCATTGATTTTTTATTTCTTTTATATCTGAAAAAATGTTCCAAATTCGGGACCTATTCTTTAAAATTGACCATTGACCGAAGACAGCATTAAAAGACTTGAATTTTTCACTTAGTTTTTAATTGTATCATATTCTTGTGAAGTGTTAACTGTATTTTAAAGTTTCTTTTATTTCAAAAGGAAAACTGAGAATTTTTTGAAGAAAGAAAATCCTGCATGATATTGGTAACGAACAGCAACAGTTCTGCATTCCTAACTTAGGTTTTCAGCTGAACATTTCTGCTTCAAAATCAAGGATTAATTCAAAGGATTGTTCCAAGAAAGCTTCTGATGCGATATAAAGGCAGAAAAAATGGATTCTAATGTGTAACATGTTATTCTTTAGCAGCAAAAACTGTTACTCCTACTTTTATATGTGTGTATTTGCTATAATTGGATTTATTTTATTTTTTAAATTCAATATATTTTCGTTTTTTCCTCATGTATTTTTCTATTGCCTATCACGTAATCTATATATACTATGGACAAATAAATTAATAAAAAATTAGCGCACCAAGAAGGAGTCGTCAAAATAAAACGAAATTATACATACGGAATGACTATTTTGATATAAGTGAATGATTAGAAAATCAAAGACCCCTCTAGCGCGAATGTACGATGCGATACGATCAGGCATTGAGGCTTACAAGTTCTATATGATGTTTTGAGACATTTCGTTCCATATTTGCTGTAACCTTGCCTCTAGTTCGTTCAAACTCTTGGGATGCCCAACTCGCCGTCCCAAATGATCCCAGATATGGTCGATTGGAGACAAATCTGGGTATCGGGCAGACCAAGGAAGGGTAGTAACAGTGAGGAGACAGTCTTGTGACACTCTTGCCATGTGAGGCCGAGCATTGTCTTGTTGAAAAATGGTTGCATGAGTGGCAACACCTGTGGTTGCAGGATGTCATGGTGCCATGGATCAATATTATGGGTGACCGAATATTGTAGGCAATGGCATCCCATACCATCACACCAGTTGTTTGAGCGGTGTGTCGCTGTAAAGCAGAGGCAGGATTGAAGCGTTCACCACGGGCTCTCCACACACGAACACGATTGTCATCACTGCTGAGATTGAATCTGGATTCGTCGCTAAAGATGCCCTGGTTCCATTTCGCTGCAGTCCAGTTTCTTCCTGCACTCCACTACTCCAAACGGAGAGGCGTCCTTGGGTGGGTGTCAAGGGAAGCACACGTAATGGGCCCCGTGATCCCAAATGTCCTCCAGCCAGGCGCCATCATATGGGTTCGAGAAGACGCAGGGGCCCCTAGTGAAGGTACTACTTGTGCCTGGATGGCGGCCGATGAAGCATTTGGCTGTACGCGTGCATTTCTTTCGATGTGGCTTTCTTCTTGATGACTGGTCTGTCGAGGGTATCCTGAGCCTGGTCTTCGTGTAAGTGACATCTTTCGGATCCACTGGTCCCAAAACCTCATCACAACACAATCAGAGCGGCCTAATTGACGAGCTACTCGCCTCACTGACCTCCCAGCTTCCATCATGCCGATGATTCTCCCCCTCTCAAACTGCGACAGCTGCTCATATTGTCTTCGAAAACGGCGTAATGGCATGTCTACCTCAGCTCTTCCTTTGTAAACGATTCAGCACACTCAAACAATCTTTGGTTACCTGTTTTATACTCCATGGAGAACGACGTAAAACGCTGTCTACCGGCTACGCGTGATGCGCAATCACGCTGCATTTCTAATCATTTGCATATCTCCCCAACATTACCTTAATGCCAAGTTTCTTTACACAATCCCGCAATTATTTCTTGGTACGCCAATTTTTTTTGTCCATGAGTGTATATATATGTTAACTTTTCTCTTTAATAAATATCATAGTAAAAACACATGTATAACTTTAGGAAAAATATGTGTATAATTTGAAAATAAGTATTCCATAGTTCTATTAAAAATATAAAAACAAATGTTTAAAAAAATCTGCAATTTCATTCATTTTTAAAATCATTAAGAGATTGATCAAAAGAAAGTTCGTTAATTATTTCATTTTTGTTCAAACAATTCGGAAGAATCAAAGTTAAAGTGAAACTCTACTCTTGGTTCACGATTTTCTTCTTTTTATTGAGTTTCAAATCACAAAAATAAGTATAAAAATTTTCGCTGAGAACATTGAAAGAATATCGTATAAAGTAAGTATATTTTTTTAAAAATTTTTGCCCTAGTTCCAGATATGATATTATTCTTTCTTAGGAGGGAAAATACTCAGCACACACATACAAGAATAAACGCATCATTAAAACATGAACTGCAACAACAACAACAACAAAGCATTAGAAATATCTGCAATCCTCTAAAAAGGATTTATTATTAGTACTATTAGGATGTTTCTTTCTCTCTCTCCCCCCTTCTTCTATTTATGACACAAATCTGTATAATTTCTCTTATTGTCCTTTTTATTATTCAAATTTGGGACAGATTTGAATTCATTTATACAGGGTACCCCAAAAATAGTGTCTTCTCATCACAGCTAGTTGCCAGTTGAACGTCGTTCACCCGAACGTTTATTATCCGGACCACTCTTTTTTTCCGTCAAGTGCATGAATACATTTTCGAACAGTTCAATGCCCAGCAGTTGTTTCGCTTGAGGCCAAAAGTGACGGGAAAACCCAAGGTCAGGGATATTTGGGGAATTTCAGTTGTGTGATTTGGTAAACATCTGCGTGGAATATTAGGTCAGTTTGTTTCCAAGTGAGGGGTGTATACGTGCTCTTTTGCTGAGTTGTGAACTGCTATGGCTTCGAATTCAAAACGGAAGCGCAACGTCTTGAACACAGAAACAAAATTTGAAATATTAAACCGTCTCGCGAAGGGAGAAAGTCGAGCGTCATTAGAGCAGTTTTATAATGTTGGAAGTTCAACAATTTCTGACAAAAAAAAAAAAAAAACCGAGATATTATTTTACATTTTGCGTCAAAACTTGACCCAAATGATGGCTCGAAGAAAAGGCAAACTGCTGACACGTTTACTGCGTTAGACTATGGAGTGGTACGAACAACAATCAGAGTGTTGTCCTACTCAACTACTGCTGTTCAAGAGAATCAAAGACCTTGCAGCGAAAAAACGAAGGTGTACAATGGTACAGAGAAAAAAAGTTTTTTCCAAAATAAAGGTAAAATTGCGACATTTTTCACCTATTTTGCTTTTTCTTAGAGCGTTTGCCGCACGTGATGATTTTCAATATTCGTATTGTATCCTGTGTCATATACTGCATGGATCGCATTCGGTTATCCGAACGGTGTCTGGTCTCAATTGATTCGGATAAACGACGTTCTACTGTATATAATAATTGCCAAAATTGTACCTGTACGATCCCTAGTTAGCGAGAAAAATATGGAAAAAAAAAACGAAGTATGCTGGTGCAAGGAAAAAACACTATTGGACACATCAGCAGCAATATGTGCAACAAATATTTATATGCAATTATTTCAAATGCGCAGGCTTGAGAGCGCAGTGGAATGGATTAGGTTGATTACCCTAAAGGAGTACTACTATTACACGAAGTCTCATCCCCATATGAATTTCCTTAGTCGTGCTCTCCCCATGTAAGTGGTGCAACAGCCCACAGGAGGGCAGATGCCTACTGTGTTTCACGACCTTAGGTGGTCAGTCTGACGCGAACCCTCCAGTGTTTAGTTCCCAAGCAAGATTGGTACTCATTTATTGATCCACTGAAGGGAGGCTGAGTCGACTTTGACCAGACCGGGGTATGAATGCTGGACCTATGACGTGGAAGCGCGATACGCTACCACTCGTGCACTAGGCTTGAACAATGAACCTACAAACTTAAAACTTGGTAAGCATGCTTTTTTTTATAACAAGTTCGCTGCCACTGACGGTCAGCATAGCGCTACTTTGCTCTGGGACGACGATCGACTATGATAAGTGTTGTTGCTCATCTCCATGTCTAGCCAAGCTAGACCAAGTCCATGATCTCATTCACTCTCAAAAAGTCCAACATCATTAGAGGGGCTTCGTAAAGATCTTGTTTTGAAAGCCCCAGGTAGTTAAGAATGTGTGCTGGAGATGCCTGGCAGACAGAACACTTAACACAAGTCGGAAAAACTTTGTTTCCATCCTTAAAAGTCAAAAGTTTGGAAATGGCCACTCCGGAAACGAGTTAGAATAGTTTGTGTTCTTGCCTGCTGCATTGAAGGGAAAGAGAACCACCAGGGCGTTTAACCTCATACCAGTGATGAGCAGGAGGAACAGCTGCTTGTTTGTTGTTGATGTAGGTGGAGTGCAGTTCTGAATAGGTGAGAGGGGCCAAGTTCATAGTGGGTTGAGCTGCATCATCTTTTGCTGAGGATGGATATACTAATTTTACAGACAGGAAACGTGTTAAGTAGAGATCTGCTAAAAGCTGGTTTTACGGAAACTGACTCTCAATCGAAGTTTCCGGGGCTTAAAATATAACTTGTTTTAGCAATTCAAGCCTTTTTTAAATCAAGAGACAAGAGTATAAGAACGTTTTTCAATACCTATGAAAGCTTAATGGTAAGTCATACAACCCAATGAAACGGGGCTAGTATATTAAAGCAAAATTGTGCAGTAGGCAAAAGTGTTATAGGAAATATAGGACAACAGGTAAGCAAAAAGCAAGCAATTTCTCTCTGAAGAATCAGTTTCTCTTCGACAGAGCTTTCTTCTTTTATCCATCCTCAAAAGCGTATTCTTATGGAGATTTTTATAAGTATACCCAAGAGATTTAAATTTCGGCATTCAATTGCAGGGATGTCTTAAGACTTTTTGAGGGCCTGGGCCCCTACACAAATGCAGGCCCCACCTATGAACCATAAAAGTAGACAGAACATAGCATACGTTGTGAAATACTCGAATACAATAACCCGAAACAAATAAATGTGTAAGACGAACAATCGCACAAACTGGCTTGCCCTACAGTCGCTTTTCGATGAATGAGTGATGAGGGTGTATGGTGGTAGGTCAAGGCCTGTACGTGGACGTCAATCATCACATGTAGCCAGTTGACATATCGTCTGAAATTCTCATTTCTTTGGAGTAAGTGTATATTAATGTCACACTGTTCAGCTCACAAGGGCTTTTGGCGATGGACCTTGTACTTTTGAACAATGGTCAAGTGATGAGGACTACACCTGAACTGGCACTCCCCTCTCCTAACCACCACACCACACCAACGGGAGGACGTTTCAGCTCTCGACTGATTTAATGTGCATCGCTCTCCTACAGGGCGGGTGTATAAAGGTACTGGGCTCGAACTCGTGACAAGCCAGCCACGATACGACACCATTTGGCTACCGCCATGTGTTACAAAGAAGCAGCCTTATAATAATGAGGATGAATGAGAAACATTGCACATATTTTTCTCAAAACGCGTTTTTTTATATAAGGTGGTAGATTTACTGGTGGGGAAAGAAATCCCAAAACCAAGATAAATTTATTGTGGAAGCTTCATTTATTTACAATAATTCTGTCTGGATATCATATATATTTAATAAAATAAATTTTCCAAGATCCCATGTAAATGTGAGAAGAGCCATTTTGAATGTGAAATGATGGTACATTAATGGTTAACCACCAGATTTCATAATGCAAATGTGCATGCATTGTATTGTATAGGTTGTGGGATGAAATTATATTATGCTGTTGTTGCATTTGATGGACAAAATTGAGTCATTTAGTTTTGGTTGTGGAAGATGTTGGAGTTAATGTTCAATGGTGTCCCATTCGTGCTCGATTGGAGAAAGATCTGGGGATATAGCAGGCCAAGGCAACACGTTAATACTCTGTAGAGCATACACCAGCAGTACGAGGGTGCACATTACAACATTCACCAATTTCGGAAATTCACAAAATAACAGAAAGAAGCACAAGTACACTTGTTTATCACTCTTTCTGCATTTATGACCTCAGACAAAAATTTTAATACATTTATGTAGCAGTGAGGAATTTCTTTTGGATTTCTCCCTGTTTTGTTTAAACAATCAACATAAACATAAATTTATTAGTTTTTAAAAAATAAATTAAGGTGTAACAAAAACAGATTTAAATAATTAAAAACAGAACAGCAAAAGATTCAAATGCCAAAAATGTGATTTATTCATACAAAAAATATTTTTCACTGAGATTCTTTTAATAAATGCAAATAATCTCAATTTTTATATCATAAAATAGAAATGATTTTTCCACAAGAAAACCTACTCGTATAAATTTTATATATACTTCATAATTTTTTTTAAAAAAAACACACAACTAGATAATAAATTGAAAAATCAGAATAAATCCAATTTTATACCATGATAAACTTTAAGAATCTTTTTAAAAAAAAAAAAAAAAATCACAATTTATAAACATATAAGAAACATTTCACAAAAGTATTCCTAAATCAATAATCAACTAATTATAGTTTTTTCTAAGCAAAACACAGCACTTAAATTATTTAAAAGTGAATGGTATTCTTGTTGAAAACAAACAATTTAATTCAATAAAATATAAAAAAGATCAACTGGAATGAGATTGAATAAAAATGTAGCTAGATAAAATATTAAAATGAGGACACATTTCATTTTCAGAATCATTTTTTAAACAAAAAAAATAACATCAAAAAGTTTTATTCAGGAAAAATAGTAAGCATATGAATAAAAATATAACAAAAATAACAATGCTATAGAATTCTATGAGTATACATATCGTAATTTCCACTACATAACTGAACTATCATTTGAAAAAAAAAATTAAACAGATAATTAAAAAACCTTATAAAAATAGAATTCATAATATTTATTAAGCTCACATTTTAACTATGAAAATTATGTACAATTTATAAAATAAAAAAAAACAACCCTATTTGAACTTAAGGCCTTGGCTCTAGGATTAAAATAATTTGGCACACTTTGAAGTTTATAATCAAGACATAGGTTAAAAGTCTGTCTTTTGCAATCTTCTCACTAAAAACATATTTAATTTGATTCACATTTTGTTCAGATAAAATGATATATTATAGGTGAAAATATATTTACTATAATATATGATTTATCAATAAAATAATCAGCAGTATTGAATTAAATATTGCTTCAGATATCTTATCAGTATAAGAAGGCAATTTAAAAAAATACTTTTACATATAAATAAAAACCCAACCACTTTTAAAAATATACTACAATTGGACCTCTATTTTGTGAATTTCTCTATTTAGTGAACTTTTTCCTGGAATCGAGAACATTTTACTACAGTCTTCGTAAAATAACCTCCAAAGAACGAAGTGAATTTTCTATTTAACGAACTTTTTCCTTAGTGACTCGATTTTTTCCCCTCACTATTCTTAAAACATTTCTTGACATTTCATATTATTTTCTCTTCAAACAATCTTTACACATCAATGACCTTCAACTAGTTTTAACCAGGTTCCCAACTCACCGAAAGCAATAAAAGTGGCTCAAATAAACTCAAAGAAAATTAACAGATTTTATCAGTAATTAAATTTAAGGACACATGGGTAAAGTATGCTTAAAATTACTGGTTATAAAATGATGAATATTTAAAATTTGAAGGCATAAAACTAGAATATGTCATTAAAATTTATCAATTTTAATGTAATTTTTTAAAAAAAGTTGAAAATACAGTGTATTTCTAGACTATGCCTTTTTCCTCTTGTTTTCCTTGAAGATTTCTTTTTGATGGGTAAGATACATGAAATAAATAAATAAATATTAATTTACAAAAAAAAGGTGCAAATAATTATTTTTTATTAAAAAAAGTTTTTATGAATTTCAAATTTGTTTTAAGTAGTTCATAAAGTATATTGAAAAATGATTTTCTATTTGATGAATTTTCCTCACAACGAACTTTTTTACAGGATTTAGACTATGTAAATAAAGGCCCAACTGTATTTTTTTTTCTTTAAAAAGCAACTGTATATTCATAATTCTTCCGAGTCTAGATCAATCAATGTCTTTGGTATATAATTAATATATACAAAATTAAAAAAAAAATCAAGTTTATCAACACATTTTGCTATAAATTTTATATCTTAAACATACTATAAAGCGAATAGAAATCTAGCTGCAAAAATAGTGAACACAGGAACTATTTCCGATTTTCTAATAATATTTGTAGAAAAATTAATGCATACCTTAATATAAAAGTCAAAACATTATTATAATAATACATATTTCAATAAAAATCCCATTTAAAAATACTTTTAAGCTCAAATGTTTTTAAAATAAAACTAAAGTAGTACAATGTTTGTTACAATATATATAATGTGTCAAATGAACTAAATTTTAAATAACAATTAATGAAAAAATACTTAAATGCAATTTTTCTTTGAAACACAAAGGGAAAATACTTATGAGCACATATTGTGCAAACATATGATAAACTTATAAGTAAAACAAAGAAATGGAAACAAAATGCAATACTGTTATTCAGATCAATGGCAACGCATGATTTTTCTGTCACATCAAACATTTCATTATAGCAAGTACAGTACTATTACAGTCATGCAAAAAATGTATTAATATCTCAAAAGGATATATATATAAACAATGTGCATGAAATTTAGTTATGTGATAAAAAGTATATAAACTAGTATCATAACTAGTTAAATGTATTTTAGTCTTTATTCAGTATCTTTATAATCGAAAACTGAATATTACTTGGTGAAATATTAAATCTAACAAATAAAATAACAAATATTAACAATGAAAACTATTCTATATATAATCTATACTTTGAAATTAACAACCAAAATTTCATACTTTTTAATTTCATAATTTAAAGGACTTGGAAAAATTAGGCATGATTAAAAACATTTACCACACTATAAAACAGAAAACTGTTAGAAAATTAGTGGAAATGGTGAACAACATGTAAATAAGTTTGCATAGTTGTATTTGACTATCAGCAGAATATATAAGAAATCATTACATTCATACTCTTCAACATTAGAACAAAGCAAATAATTTTGAAAGGAACATAGCACCAAATATAATATATATTTATATTACAAAACAAATTCTATGGCAGAGTATAAGCTAAAATACGAGATTCAAAAACAAAAATCGATTACCCTGTCAACAACATTGAAATGATTCCAACAATTAACATGAGAATATTAATAAAAAACTTCAACTTTCATACGCGAGTATATTTTCTTGGTTTTCATTTCTCTAGAATTTTATTCAAGCTCGATAATTATCTGGTCTTCTTCAACAGCTTCCCCTTCTTTACAATGAACAGTCTTGACTTTTCCAGTAGTACCAATAGCTAAACTGTTCTGCATTTTCATTGCTTCAATAACACACACTTCTTGACCTTCAACAACCTAAATGCAAAAGAAACTATTTAGACCAATCAAAAAACAAATATATTATTTTTACAAATACGTAAACACATATTGCAATGAAAACAGCTATAAAATCCAAAGATTAATCTTGAAAGATATGTTGGAAATAAACTTTCAATCTGCTTCTACCTCAATTTTCTATCCCACCTGCAATTTCCGCTAGGTGAAGTATAGGCAGATTGTGAAGCTATTTAATCATACCACCATTGAACGTGCAGCATCTAATTTACACCAAGCTTTGTATACAGTTCTTTTCTCCTATGGCATTAGTTCTTTGCTTAATGTATAAATGCATGAGATCTGCTTATTCGAGATTGAGGGATTAATATGCTTAGGTTTGGAATTTAACTGTTTGTTTTAATGTTAATAAATTTAATATTTAAAATTTTTCAGAGTTTGATTTCATGGTTCTTGAGTCTCACAAAAAGGATCCCAGATTTATATCATTATAATTCACTTCAGATTTAACATGCATCGCCCCCCTACATGGCGAGTCTTCAACGGTACTAGGATAGAAATTATGAGATGTTAGCTTTGAGTCCGTTACCTTGACCACTAGGCTACCATCGACATTTTCCTGATAGCACAACAATGAAAAGGAAAGGCATACTTTGGAAAGGCATATATGTATGCCCACGGCAGTTAAGGGCTTAACAAAGTAATTACAAGTGTAATGTTAAAAACCAGAAAGCTCTGCTGAAGAGGATTTTCCTCCTAATCAAATTTTAATACTCCAGTAACAGCACAGTAATTAAGAAATTTTTCTTACATTAAAAAAATGACTGTTTAAACATGAACAGTACTAAAATGATTCAAACAGATATATTTGCTTTAATATCAAGAATATTATATACATTAAGTATGTAATGTTAATATTTTTATAAACATACTGTAGTTGAGAAAATCTTTTCATTCAATCAATTTTCAGCATAATATTTTTATTAATAACAATGGAATAACTTACAGTGTCCCCAACTTTGCAAGCAATCGATTTTAATAATCCAGGCATAGGGGCAGTTACAACCTTTGATACATCTTTCTGTAATAGAACAATAAAAAATACTTGTATAGAATCTCTGCCATAAAGAAACAGTTATTTAAGATACTGTTCATTGAAAAATAAAATTTTTACCGCTGGCTTTTGGGGCATTATTCGCTCATATTCAGCAGCTACTTCAGTTAGCACTCTCACGCTGAACTAATGGATAAAATAATTTAATTAAATAAAATAATTTAAAAAATTGCACACAAAAAGTATACAAATTTCATGCTCTAAATTTAAATTTCATTAATTATCAAGCACAGTTGAACCCTGATTTAATGAATTCGTCAGGACTCAAGATTTTGTTTATTAAATTGGGGTTATTCGTTGTATCATGGTCCCAATAAAATGAACATTTTTGGCACTTATGTTTTGGAAGCTCTGTAAGCAACTACACAAAAAATATCTGTAGTTAGAAATTAAAGAATTTTTATTCAACAAGTTAAAAAATAACTATTCGTGAATTATGCACCAGTTACATGGAAATTTTAAAATACTGAGACTAATATATGCTTGAAAGTCTTTTTGATTCCTGCTGTCTTTATTCTCTACATAATGTCGAAAAAGAACTCTTTTGAGTTCTTTTTCGACATTATGCAGAGAAGAAGATACTGCGTCCTTTTACATGAGGCCTGTTTTCAGAATTTCACAACAATGTAAAGCAGAGGTTCCCAAACTTTTTTGTCTCATAGACCCCTTGCCATGTTTTTTAGTATGAGGTAGACCCTTGCTTAAGTAATATTGAATTTTTGCAAATTTATCAACTTAAGTCTTTTTGACAGCTAGTACTACTAATACTACTTTAAAAGAATTAAATTTATAACTAATGAAATATAGAGTTAAAACTTCAATTGCACAGATAGGCAATCCCTCATCAAATGCAACATAATCATTAAAATTTTAAAATATTCCTTGCATTGTGGAGTGGAATGAGATAAGAAATTTCCTGTCTTATTCAAAACTGACACGATAGGCAGCACTCATGCCTCACCTGCACTTTTTAAGTCTAATAATAGTTTGCACCCATTGCCATTGACATTGCAATTTACAAGAAAAGTTCTTTTTCTGTTCCGGACAAAATGAATATCATTTGAAAAAAATCCAATTTTTTCTGTTACAAACTAATGAAAATTTTTTTAATAGTTCAAATAATTTGGGGTTTATTATTCTTTAAATAGGGGTTCTGGCTTTATTTAAATCAGGGAAAGAAAAATTCGTGAAATTATTCGGCTGTATATCTTTCATAATTTATGAATTGTTTAAAATTGCACTTAGAAGCTGCAGAAAGGCTATTGGTGATCTAGTACCCATTCCATTTTTCAAACTTTCCACCATACTAACATGAGGACTTTAGATTTCACATGCATCAGCTATTTTACAAGTAGATCAACAATTTATGAAAATTGTAATAGAAGCAAACCAAAAATACAATTAAATGGTCTTTAAATTTTGCTACTATAAAATTCTACCAAACATTTACTAAATTTTATAATCAAAAATTTTTTTTATTTCTTTTGAAAAAAATTTAAAATAGACTGCTTATTGCAAATTCTAAACTGAAAACCTAAAAAAGAAAAGAAATATAAATGTTTAATATTCATATCTAATCCATGAAGTAAATTTCAACATAAACACACATGGAAATTGAAATAGAAAAAAGTTATTGATAAATTCATCAAATTTAAGTCAGCAATTTTATGTTTATAGAATAAGTTGATTCACAGCAGGCAAGAAATCTTATACTAAATTATAATACATAAAAATATTATGAAAGATATTTTGGTTAATACATTTCTGTATAAATTTTATATTTCTTAAGCAATTATTTACACATTAAATATTTATTTAATTTTTCCCAGAACTGATTAAACTGCTTCATATTAATGAAACTAATGCCTTACTGTAGTTCCAGCAAAGCGAATTCTTAAATTTCCAGCTCCATCATGCTTTATCAATTGACATGTATATGGTTCATCTCCAATGGTAGTTTCCAAAACTGGAGAAGAAAGTAAAATATCACCAGGAATAGCAAATTTCTTCCCATTTACAGTAACCTATATGAAAAAAAATCTATAAATATAAAATTTTGTAGTGCAATGAATGGTGGCATTGCACGATAATATGCAGCAAAAATCGTTTAACACAAAATTGAAGGAAAGGAAATAATTTTTTCATGTTAAAAGGATATTGCAGACTCCCCCCTCTACATATATATTTAACAAAATTAAGTTTATCGAGAATTGTATTTATGTAGATTTGTTTATATCCATGTATTTAATAAAAATCAATTAAACTAAAACTTATTGAAACTTAATACAAAATTTTCAAGAGTTTGGAAAAACAAAACATTTATTGAGTTTGAGAAATAATCTATTTTTTTTCACATTGTCTTTTTTAGCATCCAATAGTCAACAAATTATTCAATGTCATCCATTTTGCTATTTATTTCTTTATTGGAATACGCGTATAAATAACTGCACATACTTCTTATGATGTTCCTCATTTTGGATGACGTGGGAACAAGAGCTGCATTTTAGACATCCAAATCTACATCAATAATATTTTTTGAGCTTAGAACAAACTCCACAATGACTTTATCTGCCATCATTGGGGCATTACACACATTACCAATTTATTTTTCCGATGATACAGAGATTTTCTCAAACCTTTAAGTGTCAAAGGGGAATCTTTTTGTGTTAAGTGATTTTAGTTTTGTGTTAAAAGAGGAAACAAACATTGAAAATATTCAATAGTATGTCAGGACCATTGTATTATTTTGTTTAACCAATATTTTGTCTCATTTTTGCATTAAATGTATTTCACAGTACTCTATTAACTATAATATATAAAAATCATAAAATATCTTACATGATTCAAAAATGAAAATTTACTACATAAGTTTGATTGTTTTTAATGATATAAACTACATAAACAACAAAACTACTTAAAATTACATTTTTTTAAACCTCCAGCAGTCATACAAGTTAATGATAGGAGAGTCTACACATCTCTTTAATTAAAACTTCTGCTACTACAAAACACAGCTTGCCAGTATTAGCCAAGCTGTAAATCTATAAACAGGAGTCTGTCAAATGCGAGTTGCATCATGTTATTCACTTTCTTCAATTAGAAAGGAGTAATGCAAAAGAAATTCCTTGAATAATTAGCGAATACACAGTGAAAACTTTATGAGGGATGGCGTTGTGCATGAATGGTTCTGTTAGAGAGTCATGATTGCCACAAAAAATCTGGACCACATGCCTAGATCTCTGCTGCTGTTAACCAAACCAATTTTTGATGAATTCTTGATGGATAGTGGTCGCAATGTCATCCCGCAGTAGATTCAAAGCCATTGTGGCCAATCATGGGTAAGGAGTTCGTTGACATATTGGTCAAAGCTGGCTCTGACCTTCCCCAACACGATTCTCTTTAAGTAATATCAAAGTGTTAAAAGAATCATATATGCTAGATTTAAGGCTAACTTTTAAGACAAGATTTAGGACTCTGCGAGAGGAAAGAATAGGAAATGGAAAGTTCCATCGCTTGTGACCTGACTAGACCTGTCAGTGCTGCTATTATAACTGAACATGACTACTTCATAAAACATCTGTAAAAATTTGGTTTAGTAGATTCCCCAGCTGTGCAAATCTGCACAGAGATGATTTGATCTCTTGTTCTGAGCTCAGCAACATAGCAGCTATCATTATTAAAAATGCATTGTAGTTTTTATTGTGTTTCTTAAATGTATTACAAAGCTCAGTGGCAGCGTATCATGCTTCCATGCCACAGGTGTCCAGGGTTCAAACCCCAGGTTGGGCAAGGTCGACTCAGCCTTTCATCCCTTTAGTGGGTCAAAAAATGAGTACCAAGCTTGCTTTGGAACTAAACACTGGGGGTTTTACATCAGATTGATTGGAATGTCTGCTGATGAACCTCAGTGCCCAAGGTCATGAAAACTGAGATGGGTACAGTGGGCATTGGCTCTCCTGAGCTGTTGTGCCATTGAGTTTAGCTTAAATATATTGGACTGACCATCATAGATTGATGGTGGTCATGTTCATGTCTGGAGTAGGATTAGGGGGAAAATGAATTATGTTCATCAATTTAAAAATTTAAGGATGAGCAAATCAACATCCACAATGAAGGTGGACAAGGATGCAAATCTGTTAAAACAGAAGGCCTAGTTTGAAGAACTAACCAAGTGGTTCAACAAAAACAAAGGTCACTTCTTCGAACTAGGACTTTTGTTGTGAGTTGTATGTATTTTACATGATCATCATAGAACAACTTGTGGAGTAGTTTAAGTGGGATGTTTTTGATCACCTGACTTATACACCTGAGTGATTTTTTTCTCTTCCCTGAAGTGAACTGAAGAACTGGTTAGGAAGTCAAAGCTTTGAAACCAATGAGAAGTCTCAAAATAATACTCAGGTGATCTTACAATTACAAACAGCAACATTCTCTATAGAGGGCACCTGAAAGCTCATCCACCTATATGACAACGTACGAATTTTCACAGCAAATATATAAAATCTAAAATTTGGTAATAAATAAATAATTTTCTTTACTCTTTTTTCAATGGTTCAATGGATGTTGTAAAAAAGTTCTTCATATGCATAGATAAAATTAAAATTTTTATTTATTTTTTTTATCTATAAACACAACCAAGTATAATCTAACATTATTTAAAATTAGGGATGGCATCATAAATACTCCTGTATTTTTTTTAAAAATATTTTTGTTATAAAAAAGTTTCATTCTCCTAGTTTGCGCTTCTTTATTTTAATCATGTCTTAACAAAAAATACCTTTCTTTTAACCATATATATCTGGCACATTTAGCAGATTAAGAGTAAATAAGGGACAGTGCTAATTTTTTAAGTTAAAAATTACTTTATAAATGAAATTTTCAGTAATTAGCACACATAATTTATATTTGGAAATCAAACAATTTTATAAATTTCTTACTGCACCAATGAAAAAATAAATATTTGATATATGAGCCCACATATTTCTTTAAATTTAATTTGATAAAAATGCAAAATATTTTCTTAATGTTTTTTTTTTTTAAAAAATTCAAAATATTATATAACTTAAATATTTGTTTAAAACAGAAATCTATGTACAAGGTAAATATAAAATATTTCATATTAAATCACAAATAAAACATCTACTAACTTCAAAAACTTGTTTCCTTTCCGTGACTAAAAGCTCAATATTTTGACCATTTATCTCCGCAATTAAATTCCAATCTGCTGGCAAGGTGCTCTCCAGTGGTGGCCTTAAATATGCATACAATATTAAAAATGTGCTTTCAATGAAAGAATTTAAAAATGAAAATATATACAAATACTTACTGAGCTTGATTCAAAAAGTGTGCTGATCTTGTTTCATGTCTGACAAATATACATCCACAAAGAGATGCTAAATGTTCTATTTCTTTGGCAGATAATTGTTTGCCTGTGGAATAACAGATACAAAAAATATGAACTAAATTTTGAACTGGATTTTTATTCCTATTTTATAAGTTACATTATTTGAAACCTCAGAATTTATTTTGAAATATAAAATTCCAAAATTATTTATTTTTGTAAAAATAATATCAAATAAAAAAATACACAAATAAGCTGATTGAACTTTGGATCTAATAATATGACACATTATAGTACAATAATTCGGTACATTGATTAAATTTTGTTCCATTTCCCAAAAATTTGTATAAAACTGAAAGGGAGGGAGATTGTAATAAATTATTTTTTTATTACGTTGAGGAAGAGGCTGTATAGGCCATTTCCCTACAATCAGCCCAATACAAACTAGCTGTTGCAGAAAATTATCAGAAGATAAAAGATCAAAATTAGAATTTGTGTTGGCTAGCGAAGCACAAACTGTCAGATGATTAAAATTTATAACCTGTCTTTTAAGACACAGAGGACAGTCAGGAGTGTTGTTCACACCAATTTGGTGCAAGTGTTCCTGAAGACAATCATAACAGATCAATCAGAGTTCCAAAAATTGCAGAGAAGATTTGTCTAGGAAGATTTATTGGGACTGGATTATGGAGCAGGGTTTCCCAGATCTTTCCCTTAGCATCTCTTGAGTACGGGGAATGGAATTTTCTCACAGATCTGGAGATATTTGAAAAAGATTGGCTGCACAGGACAAGCCCTCAGAAGGCTGTCCGCCTTTCTGTTATCTGGGATGCTGCAATGACCAGGAATCCATTGAAAAACAGTCCAATCCACACAATTGAGTTCATAATTTTTTTTCTCACCTCCTCCACCTCTATTGAGTTGCTATTACGTAATGATCACAGACTGAGAATCCACAAGGAAAACTGCTTATCTATAAGGAGTAGGTAAATTGCTCAGGTGACATATTACTTGTCTCACTGTGCCTAAGCCTGTTGCGAAAGAGCCTTCATCCTGGGTAGTGAGCGAGTGAATATTAATGTTGCAATGTTCAGCTACTCAAGGGCTTTTGGCGACGGACCTCATAATTTTGAACCATGGTCAAGTGACAAAGACAACACCTGAGCTGCACCCCTTGTTCTGACTACCACATCACATCAACAGGAGGAAGTTTGAGCTCTTGACAGATTTAACATGCATTCCTCCCCTACATGGCGGGTCTAGAGGGGTACTAGGCTCAAACTCATAACAAGCTGGCTACAAGTCCACAGCTGGCCTTGATCACTAGACTACTGCGGCTATCATCCTGGGGTGAGCCATCAGTATAAACATGGAGTAACATATCCTTTGGGTATAAAGTCATAGTGGTTTCATGAGCATAGGCACAAAGGGCATAAGTCTTTTTTTGGAAAATCATTTGATAAATTTAAAGTTGGAAGGCTGAGGGGTGGGAGGAAAACTCCCTCTAGGGCTAAGAGGCTGGTGAGGAATATTCATTTTATTTTGTTCTTATTCAGAAGTTCCTCGGATCTTGAATAGAAAGAATGGTGTGATTTAAGTCGTCTTGGAGGGGGAATATATTATTGCTAGTACAGGAGTGATAGACTCATACATTTTTCATATTGATTAAGTAGTTGTTCTCTCCTAAAGCCCAAGGGCTTGATATTTCTCCATATTTCAAGAGCAATAATGGGAGTGGAAGGGCTTTATTTTGAATCTTGTCGATTACATCACCACAGCTTTTAGATGCTGTGGCCAAGAGTTCTCTCCCACAGTCAAACTTTTATTCATTGAAATTCTATACCATAAGCAATGGAGAAAGAGAGAGGTGATTAAATACAAATGGAATTATGATCCATATTTCAAACATTTGTATTAATTGATTGTAAAGTAATTGGATACTTTGCAGCAGTGGTTCTCAGCATGACACAAGATGTTCATGTATCAAAAGAGATTACTTTCAGATATAGTTCACATTATCACAAAGTTTTAAAACACAGTTTTTACAGTACAATACATTTATTTTAAATGAGGATGACAAACCATTAAAACAGCATTTAACACTTATCATAAGAGATTTTTAGATGTTTACAACTTTATTTCCTTTAAAATTATTTTTGAAATCAAACATCAGTACCAAATATTCTCCACAATTTGTTTAGATGAAGAGAAAGTTGTTAAAATATACAATTGAATATTGATATTCATAAAAGGAACAATTTGTATAAGCCTGTGTGCATGGGCAACACAATACAAAGATGCAAATGCCTAAATGAATGAAATTTAATGTACTGAAATTATGAGTAATAGGGGTACTAGAAAGTGATTTTTGTAATTTATTGATTTTTAAACATTAAATTTCAAAGATTAATAATTATAATTTAATGATTTGTTTATTTCATGATCTAGCTATCAAATAAAATGTTGAATGGTTACAATTCTTATCCTAAGCAAAAGATTCAATATTTAATAACTTTTTATGGGTATGTTATTACTTAGAAAATGTTTGAAAATAATTCAAAAAGTGATAATTTTCAATTTTTTACTATTTTCATGTTATTTCATCTACCAATTCAAATGATAAGGCACAATACACTAACAATAAGCCTCCTTCCCCCTTTTATTTTTTAAAAAAAAGAATGAAAATTATCAATTTGTGGATTCAATACAAATTTTTAAACAGACAATCACAATGAGAGTATCAACATCTTTTCTCCTTCTGCTAAGATAGATTACGACTCTTATTATACCCGACTCTGATGTATATCATATCACAATCTATCTTTACTTTTAATGATTTATTCTTCACAGAATATATTGGAGAACATTATATTAAAATATTATACTTGATAACTGAGAGTTTATTTTAAAAATGTATCAATATGAACAGGATTAATCTGGCTAGCTACACATAAAATCAATCTGAGATTTTTAAAAATGTTCAATATTAAAAGCGGAAATTTTGGTATCAAATTGAAATTTACAAGTTTCTCACCATTGAAACCTTCCGGATAAACTTCATTCAGGTATTTTGTGCTCAGGTTCCCTTCAACAAAATTCTTTTCTGTCATAATATCCCTTAGCAATGGAATATTATGACTCACTCCTGAAAATAGTGAATTCATTAACATCTCAAAAATAGTTAATAGCTTTGTACCAATAAGATATGTAAAAAGGAAAAAGTTTGAGCACACACACAAAGAGAGAGAGAACCATTTATATGAATGAAATGATTCCTTTAAATATATAAATTGTCAAGGTATCCAATAAGTTTAACATTCAAATAGGATAAATTTAACCTTATTATAATCTGAAGCTGTAATCTAAATAAGTGAGTTTTAACTTGATATATTTAAATTATTTGGATGTAAATATACTTCACAGAAATGATGAGATTTAAAAAAAAATGTCTAAAATAATGCTAATTGTTTAAAAAAAATAATAATAATTTGGCTTTTGATATAGCTTTGTAAATAAATAAAATAATGTAGACAGCATAACTTATTTGTTAATATTTTAAGAAATTTGCTATTAAGAAGATATTTAAAAAACACACAGTTTTTCAAACAATCTATTTTAGGAAATTTTTCTTCATTTTTCATTGATAGTTTCTGAATGTCATTTTAAAGCAAAACATGGGCTATTGGTGATGACCCATATAATTTTGAATCAAGGGCAAATGACAAGAATGACACCTGAGCTGGCATCCCATTTTCAAAACTTTTACATCAAGCCAACATGAGAATTTTGAGCATTAGATTTAACATATATTGGTCCTGTTACACAACAGATCTTCAATAGTACCAGGACTAAAATCTAAAATTGACAGAAATAATATTGGCTACAAGTTCATGATCATGTAACTTAGCTAGTGTATTCACCCATCCTTTGTAATTGTATTACAATTTGTACTTTTTATAGTTAGATAATATATTATATTAAAAATAATCTTTTAAACTTTTATTAAGTGTATTTATGCAAAATAATCACAGATGAAATGAAATAATACATTGAAATTCAATGCATGAATTAAATAAAAAATTTAAATATTAATGCATCCAATGCAATTTCTATTACTTTAAACATAAAATGCATCTCAGTTACCTCGAATAACATATGCATCCAAAGCATTAATCATAGTACTGATTGCTGCATCCCTTGTTAGGCCATATGTAATTAACTATAAAGTAAAAATAATACAAAAATTTACAAAAAGGATATAATTTTTCAAAGTTACTTCAATCATATTTTGGACCAAAATTTTTTAATCTACACTACATTACCGCTTTAAGAATTATAATTTACTTAAAACGCATAAAGTGAATATGTCATATTATATATCTAAGTAATTAGTTTTTATTTTCCCGTAATTTAAGAGAAAAATACATTTAGTTTATTCAGTAGATCAAAACTTAAAGCTGAATAAAAAATAACAGCTCAGATTGTAAACAATTTATATATGTTTAAAACAAAAATTTACTTTTCCTAATATTTTATTAAAATATTAAATTAAGTGATTATGAAACATTCATTTAAAGCTTTTTCTTCCATTACAGATTTAAAGAACTCCTATCCAAATTTTAAGCATAATTTCTGTCTCGAAACTTTTAACTGCAAAATTAAATGGAACTAAAATCTAAAACAATATACACAGCCAACAAGTATATTCTAGAATTTAGCCTTTGGCATATTTCCATAAACAAATATAAACATTAAATTTCTCTTTCAGTTCTACCTCTTCAGTTCAAGTATCACATCAACTACAATTATATAAATAAAATTTAATTCACCTTAATAAGCTTTGAATATTTTGAGACTTACAACTTGTACAATCAAATGAAAAAAAGTACATTTCAAAGAAGCAAAAATTATTAAGGAAATATATTCTACCATGCTTCTAAGGTATCATACATATAATAGGATGTAACAAAATTTAAATTAATTAAATATTTTTTTATTCTAAAAAGTATAAATAAATAGGAATTCAATATATTATTAACACAAACTACATATTTTAAGTTTTGAGTCAACATGCATGGACATAAATCAAAAAGTTCATGCATAAATTATTAAATGGATGAAAATGAGCATAAAATTTTTTCATCAGGATTCAGCATTGTTAGTTAATTAATATTTAATCCTGTTAGTGCAGACATTCAGTTAAATGCATGTTTAGGATGGGAAGGTAATATAAATAAATAAGGTGCTCTGAGATATATTTGCTTACATCTCGCAATGCTTAATAAATCCCACTTCGTCTGCCGACAGGATCTGAAGTCACAATTTTAAAATATTCCATTTTACTAATGAAATACATAAATTGCATATTACATTTTTTTTTAAATCAGCACACTAACACAAACTGTTTGTACACAAATAATTTAGTCATAAATCTGCTTATATTTTAGTAGTATCAAAAGAATTTATTGGGGATAATTTGATATCAGAGTGCTACGTGCCAAGTTGTTTATGTTCACCAAGCGATAACATTACAATATGGTTAACCTTTTTTTTGTGTGGCAATGGGGATGATACAAATTATTCTTAATTTTTATTGGGTTTTTTCTCCACGGAAACCCTATTAATCTCAGATGATTTTATTTAGATTTCTTTAAAAATTTAACCTTTCTCATTGCAATCATTCTTGATACACACACATGCTACTGCTTCAGTCTTCTGTTGTAGTTAGTGCTATTTTTTAATATGGATATTTCTAATATCATTGGTGAGTATCAGGAAATTTTTTTTTTAAGAATATGAGGGCTGTGCTTTTAATTATTGCTGCAAATTGCACATTTCCACTTCATTTTACTTTTAAATAATGCATTTCAAAAGGTTCCTTGTTTGATGAAATTCATTAAAGGAACTTGCAATTTTTGAAATATTGCAAGTTATCAGCACAATTATTGATATCCATGATTAATTTTAATATATATTATATAAACATGTTATATTTATATTACTTAATGATTGATATATTGGTTATTTTCAATAGATTTTTATATTCTTTATTTGAAATATATTTCAAAGTAGTTCTTTAAAATTATTTTTCCTGATGATTTGTTACCGCTAGGCTGCCACCTTGGATTCAATATCACTTGACAAAAAGCACAGCTTGGTGCATAGCACTCCCATATTAAATAAGTTCCTTTTTTAAATGAAAATATTTTTTTAGTTGTTTTTAATAACTTAAAAAGTTATAAAACAAAAAATGCCAATAAAATTATGCACATGGATTAAAGATATAAAGATTTATACAAACATTAATGAGAGAAGATCATTAAAAAATATGACTAGAACAAAAAAATAATTCTTTGGAAAAATGGATCATTTTAAAAACAATTCTTACACACAAAAACTAAAAGAATTGAAATACATGCATGAAAAATTACAATTGAAAATCAACATACCCATAAAGTATTTTTTGCTATGAGAAAGAAGGTAACATATAAAACACATTTTTTACAGAACATATTTACATATTTGTTATGAAGAAATTAATGATATTAATTATATTAAACTTTCCTTAAAATCAATGAAAAACAATTTAACTAAAAATGAAACGATCCCATTAAAAATAGGCAATTCACTTAAAACAGAAATATATGAGAGATCCTTATAAATGTAAAACAAAAATTTTCAAAAGATACAATATCTTAAAGTTTAAAGGTAAACAATTATGTTTATTTACTGAACTTTTATTTTCTATTTCTTAAATTTCAAAGAATAAAGACATATCTTAAAATATCTGGACAAAAATCAAATACAAGAATATATCAAATAAACAAAAATATATATAAATATTGCTGATTTTTCATAATGTTAATTTTCTCTTGTTTTCTCAAAAAACTTGCAAAACAAAATAACTGAGGTAAAATAGAGAGTCTATTTTTTAAATAAAAATATTCCAATTTTTCTTATTAGAATAACTAAAACGTTTATTAATTTTGAAACCATTTTATTTGATTCTCACCTTGCATATCATAGGATCATAGAAAATACTTATTTCACTGCCTTCCTGAATGCCACTATCACATCTAACCTGTAAGCAAATAAATAGTTAATATTTACAACCATTTGCATTTAAATTTAACTTAAGATCAGTTTTAAAGAAAGTGTTAATACATTTGGTATATATGTAGGTTCAATGTATTTGTACAATCGACCAACAGATGGTAAACCAAAATTCTTGTATGGATCTTCTGCATATACTCTAGATTCTATGGCCCAGCCATTTATGCCAACATCATCTTGTTTTATTTTAAGTTTATGACCTAATTAAAGGAGTAAAGGTAACAATAAAATTAATATATCACAGTATAAGTTACATTTCAAAATAAAAAAATTTAAAGCATTTATAAAATATGCAGTTAATGTTTAAAATTTTAATAAGAGAAAATAAAGTGACAAAAATACACATACACTCAACACTTTTTTTACATGATTTTGAAATAGCACAGGACACAAATTTAATGAATTTTTTTTTGACACAAATTTTTTTGTTCTATCACAAATTGCAAAAAAATTTGGGGATTTGTCCCTTTGGATGAGGACAATTTGATCGAATTTAAGACAGTTTATGATAACAAAAAAGTCTTTAAGACAAAGTTGAAGAACAAAATTTAGCTATTAAACAATGATTCAATGCACAAGGACTTGAAATTTGCAACAAATATGGAACATTTTTTTACTCATGATCCTGACATAGAGCACACATTAAAATTTCAGTGTGATCTTATACTTTGAGTAGCAGGCTATAAGGAATTGTATAAGCAACTTGAGGGGGAAAAACAGCCTTTAATAACAGATTTTTTAACAACACCACCAACAACAAAAAACCCAACAGAGTCCATTAATAACAAACGAAATTCTTCGTTTGAATCAAAACTGACAGTAGTGTTAGACATATCTGACACATCTACTGATGATAGCATCTTTGATCCAGCTCGTAATAAACGTGCACAATTGTTATCCAGTAGTTGGATAACAATAGTTGTTAGTTGTAGTTTTATTTCAAATTGAATTTTTATATTTTGCATGTACTTATAGACTGAATTTTCACTGTACACTAATTTTAATTTTTTTGGTAATAAAAATGAATTGTTTTTGTTTTATCAATTTGCAATATGGCTTTTACTATTACTTTTTTTGCATGGTTTTAGGGAAAATATTTAGAGAATTTTTGTCTTACACAATTTCTGAAAGTTGTGGAATATATTCCTAAATTTAACATAGGTTGCATGTATTTTTTTTGCACGGTTTTCTAAGGAATGTATCTACTGTGTAAAAAAAAAGAGTTGGGTGTATTATATTGTGAAGGAATAGTACTTCCCTATTAAAAGTGGCTCTTCATGAAATCCTAGCAAGATACATCAACCAACATCCCATTTTGCAGCAAAGTGAAGGCAGAGCGCCGATGGCGGAGTCAATGTAATTTTAAATGTAAGTCAATCCCAAATTACTAATATTGTTTTAACGATACATGTGTTAAGTCCAGTTGACCATTTTTGCCAAGAAAAATATTACCAAATATGTAATTTGTCATCTTGAAAGGAATTATCAGTTTTGGGTTGCCAAGATGACTGGAGCAAGTTTGGCTGGAATTAGATCTTACATGTATACTGATCTAACTAACTTTTTTTTATAAGCAATCTTTTATTAATTAAAACTGATTCACAAGATATGATAATTATAATTGCAAGCCATTATAGCTATACACGATATACATTTAATATAAATTAAGTTTTAGAACCAAGTGTTATTAACATATAATCTTCTAATTCCACAAAAATAATTTATATTGGTAAAATTTCAAGAAGACACTATTAGCACACTCACTTTCAATACACAATAATTTCTATGGCCTGATGGAGAACATCACAAATGAATACTTTCAAAATGCAATATTTAGTCACAAATTAAAGACAATTCAAACATTGAAAGATTTATACCAGAATAGCATTTAATTCTACATGTCAATAGACAAATAAAGGACTATAGTTGAAATAAATTTAGAAACACGAGAAAATTTCTTTGTTCAATATGAATACAGATAAAAGAAATTTGCATTCTTCCGCAACAACTGATTTTTGGCAAGATATGCAGCAAAGCTGATGTATGCTACCATGTACAAGTATCAAATAGAAATATAAGTCCACCATACACACACACATTAGTCAATATCATTGATAACATAAAATAATTTACTTAAGACTATTATCGGGTACACAAGACAATAAAATGCAGGCTCTACATACAATCCTTTTACTTTCAACTATAAGTATTACTTTGTATGATCTTGATAATATTTCAAACACAAAATGCACGAATTTATGGTGAAATCCAAACATTATGAAATAAGACATGTCATTGCCTCCAGTCACACATAGAATTATCGTCGCAGAAGTACCAGACAAGAAAATAGATTGGGCACTATAATAACAAGTCAGTACTCTATACTAATGAAAATCAGTACTCTGAAGCCATACATATATATAAAAAAAATTCCCCACTAACAACACCTGATGACCCTTACAAAATTTCATAATGAGAAAAACCATTTTTAAATAGGGAAGAACCAAAAAGTTTACACTTTCTAAAACATAAATTATTAAAAAAATTAATAACTGTATGAAATATTTAATTATATACTATTAATGAATATTTTTGCTGCACACCCTAGGCATATTGTAAATAAGCTCATATTAATGTTACCAGTAAATATTGTGAAAATGAATAAAAAATGCTTGTTTGCATTTGAATAATTAAATGTAAAGCAGATATATATATAAAATACTAAGGAAAATTTAAATACATGTACTGTATATAGCAAAACGAGTTCTGTAATTATCAAAAGGAAACAAAGTTTGTTCAAATTATAAAAAATTATTAAAACAAAATTATTTAAAATATGATAGATAACATTAATGAAGCAATTTTGGAGACATTATTTTGTTAACATAGTCCCAAATATTTTCCCTATACTTATTTGTAATACACAATATATTCATAAAAATTATTGTAAAATTTACCTTTAGCTACTCGTATCATTTGTTGAACCAAATCAACACCTGTAATGCATTCAGTTATAGGATGTTCCACCTAAATATTCAAATTATAAGCAAAAAATTATTTTATAAAAAAAAATTAATAAAAAAAAATTATTTGATCTCAGTTGGGTGCTGATTTGATATTGGAGTGCTACATGCCAAGTTGTTTATGCTCGCCAAGATGGGTGATAACATTACAATATGTGGTTACATGGATATTTTTATTGTGTGGTAATGCCATGGGGATGAGGTTTTTATAGTTAACTTTTATTGTTTTTTCATGCTAACCCTATTAGTTTCAGATGATTTTAATTCGCTTTTCATTTTTATTGCAATAATTCTTCAAGCTACTGGTTTAGTTTTCTGTTGTATTTTAAGCTATTTTTGAATGTGTATATTTCTAATATCATTGGTGAGTACCAAGATATTTTAAAAAAAAGAATATGAGGGTTGTGCTTTTAATTATTGCTGTGAATCCAACTTTTCCACTTTATTTTACTTTAAAATAAAGTATTTTTAAATGTTCCTTGTTCGATGAAATTCATTAAAGGAACTTGCAGTTTTTGGAATATTGCAAGTAAAAAAGTAATTATTAATTAATATTCAATATTGATTCATTTTAAATATATATTATGTAATTATTTTATGCATAATATAATTATATAATACTATTATATGATTTTTATTATATTATATTCATATTAATTATTGATTGTTATAGATAATTTTCAATCTATTCCTATATTCTTTGAAATATATTTCAAACAGTTCTTTAAAATTTTTTTCCTGATGATTTGTCACAGCTAGCCTACCATCTTGGATTCCACATCACTTGACAACAAGCACTCTGATATCAAATTAGTTTCCTAATCTGCTACATACATTATAATTGTGCAATAACATACCTGTAACCTTGTATTCATTTCAAGGAAATAAAAATTCTTCTTTGAATCAACAAGAAACTCAACAGTTCCTATGAGAAATATGGGAAAAATAGGCATTTTAATATAATATCAAATTTTGACACATTAAATAAATATGTAAAGTATCTACCACTACATATTATAGCAAAAATAATTCAAAACAAATTAATGTACTATAATCAAAACAAAGCATATGAAAAGATGTAAAAAAAGATAAAATGCAGATAATAGTTACTTGAACTCGGCATTCTAATAAATAAAACTTAACTAAGGCCCAACAACCCATCAGGGCTAAGTCTTACTGAGCCCATCTCAGTTTTCATGACCTACGAAACTGAGATGCATGAGCAGATGTTCCAGTCAGGTGATCAGTCTAACATGAAACTCCCAATGTTTAGTTTCCAAGCAAACCTAGTACTCATTTATCGACCAACTGAAGGGATGAAAGGCTGAGTTGACCTTGCCCAGCCTGGAGTTTGAACCCCAGACCTGTGGCGTGGTAGCATGATATGCTAACACTCAGCCTAAGGTGCTATAACTGAGCATATGGACCGCTTGCGGCCCTCAATCCCATATCTGGAGATAGATGTGGAGTTGACAGTGTTCATTTTCATGCTGGGAGAAGGAGGTTTCTCTGATTGGCTGAGCCAATCCTTCGAAAATTTCAATTTGAGTGGGAAATTCTGAGTACATGGGAGAGAGCTGAGTGGTTACTCTTTGATTGGATCTTGGCATCTGAGGTAATTGACTCGCATTGGCTGCTCAAAAGTCTAGCAAAGTAGTACATGATAGAGAGGGCAAGGCTTGTTCAGTAGGGCTTTCTCTATTCGAACCCACCGGTGCGTCTGCCTCATTGGACTGCTTGGCTTGGGGTTACGCCATCCCTCCCCGCTTGTGGGTGTCCAGATTTGCTTATTTTTTCATTCATGGTCTCTCTTTTTCACCCATCCTATTGGGTAGAAGTGCCTGTGATACTGTCACTCATGTTAAATCTAATTTTAGTTTAATTAGTGTTCAGTAGTGAGAGATACAGATGCAAAAAATTTAAAGTTAAAGTTTTAGGAATCTAAATATGCAATAAATAAAAATTGCACAGTTAAATTAAAAATTATGGTGGATTATATGAATCAAGAATTCTTTTCAGTCTTTTAGTGGTAATATTAGGATTATAGTCATGAAGGTTTAACATATTTACATTGTTACTATGAGGTACAGAATTAAAGAAGCTTTTAGCAATGTTTTGAATGTGAGATTTAAAACTATTAATTTTAATGCTACCACTCAGCTACTGGGCTTCATTATTATAAAAAAAATTAGAAAATCAATAATAAGGTAGAACTATCACAAAATCTATTCGGAATTCTCACATAAAATAATAAAATGTACAAGACTTCAATTGCAAAAAAGAACTGAAGACTAAAATAAAAGTTAGACAGACTGACAAATTTAATAATAATAAAACAGAAATTTTTATGAAAAAAATTAAAATTCTACGATTAAGACTAAAAAATAACACATTCAAGTTTCAAAGAATTTTAAAAATTGGTCAATATCAGAGAGATGTGGCATTAAATAAGTACAAAATAAAACATTGAAATCAGATGTCAGGAAAGACAAATAAACTTTTAAAACAGTTTCACTGAAAATAGAATATGATAATTCTGCTTCTTAAAGAGAAGTTTGATATCCATCCTTCATTAATATTTCTCTCAATCCTGTCAGCATTAATCTACTTTATGAGGAAGTGACACATCTATTACTTTCCAAATAAATAAATTCTATCATTCAACCAATTCTTTTTCATGATGGCAAGTCATAACTTTCTTTTTACTTCCTTGTTTCTGAATAGGATGTAATGTTTCAGTGTTATATAATAACAGTAAACAGATTGCAGAAAGTTTTATACATTAACTGTATTAAACTAATTAAGAGTTCTATTAATCAATAATAAATAGGTTTTTCTTCAATAAAATAATTTAAAGTTTTTATATTAAATATTTTCCATATATATTTTCAAAGCATAAATATACATTACTTAGTAAAATCAATCTCATTAATGTCATAGAATTTTCAAAGTTTACTTTTTTAATTCTAATATAAAATACTTGAAGAGTTGTCCTGCATATACAGAAGAGAAATAAGGTGTTTTAAGTAAAATAAATAAAAGGTTATTACCAGCGGAATCATAGCCAACAGCCTGAGCAAGAGCTACTGCCTGATCTCCCATTGCTTTCCTTAGTTTTTCATCGACAAATGTGCTGCACATAAAATTTATTTACATAATTATATTATGCAAATAGTTATGGAGATTATGAAAAACACGACTGTGATGAGAACAAATTCAACTCATAAGCTTAATTATTTAATCAGTTAATGCTTTAAATAACTTAAAAACATGATGTAACATTTTAGTCCTTTCAAGGTATTTTTACTGCACTGTAAGTAATAGAATAAAATATAATTATTGAAAAAAAATTTTATTTAAAAAAAAAAAAATATGTAATGGAAAAAAAGATTTTAAAATTTTCAATAAAAAAAAGTTTGTAAAAATAAAAGTTCTAAAATTTTTCATACTTAATTTTGGAAAAATTATTGATATTCATTAAAAGAAAATAATTAAAACAAGTTAACATGCATAATCTATGCATTAGCCTGAATTTTTTTTTCCAGAAACATATTGTGCCTTAACATTGATTTTTCACCTTGGAGCTTCTTCTATCACTTTTTGGTTTCTTCTTTGAATTGAGCATTCTCTTTCATTAAGGTAGATACCATTTCCATATTTGTCACATAGAACCTTAAAATCAAAATAAAAAAAATAAAGGTAATTTATATTTCTTATGGTAAAATAACTATTTATACAAATAGATTTACCAAACCAATAAAGTTAAAACAGAATCTTAATTTTTCTATCAGATCTTATATATTTTTTTCTTTAGAATCTTTTTAACTTTTTAAGAGGAAATTAAATTTTTAATTTAAATTGACTTCACAGATTTATTATATAATTACTTAAATTCTCTTTTAAAAAACTTCCTTATTTTATAAAATTTGTTACTATATAACAAAATATTTAAAAGGTTGAAACAAGAAAATTATTAAATTCTACAAATATCAAACCAGTGCAGTTTCATACTTCCTTCATTTCAGTTTAAGGAGCAACTCTTTCTTAACGCTTGATGTAACATTCTTATTTAATAAAATTACAGAAATTTTTTTTAAATAAACCAAAATAATTTTTCATTCGGTCATCCAAAAAAACTGTGATAAGGTAGCTATCTCCTAAAATCATACATGAATTAAGCCAAATTTCAACAATTATACAAAGAAATTTAAAAAAAGCCACATAAAAGTTTGGCAATTAATTATTGATGATCCATTTCTGAATTCAGAATCCATCACACTTTTTGTTGGCGAACTAAAAAATCATAATTGCGCTCTAAATTATTTAGAGTGATCTTATTTTTTGATTAATGTAGCAGTTCTTAAACTTTGATACCCACATAAAAAATAAATTTTTATTGCATGGCAAAATAAATAATTTACGCGACTGAGTTTGCATATCAATTGAAAGAAAATTAGTTATTTTTCAAATCTAGAATTACATAAAGAACTCTGATTATAATGAGACGAATTTAAAATGAAAGATCCAGTTTGATTCGAAAACATTTGCTCAATTAACATGATAGTAGATATTGGAAATGGACTTTAATTTTGAATAATAGTTTAGAGAATACCAAAGACATTAAAGTTTAAATTTTCCCACATACTGTGAAAGGACTGTCAAGCTTCAATAAATTTAATGTTTCACACCCAAATTAACATACATATCAGAAATGTTCATAAAGTATTAAACTTTGGTTGGCACAAAGACATATTTATAAACACATGAATGCTGTCCGAGTGGTGTAGTTGGTTTGTCACTGACCTTGTACACCCAGCATTGCAGGTTTGAACCTGGTCCAAGTCTATGGATTTTCATGATGCAGAAAATCGACAGCATCCCTGTTGCATAATTAATTATATGTCATGTAAAAAGTCCCTTGAGTGCCTGTTTGGTTTGGGTGCTCTCAGCAAAATTGAAACCCTAAGTACAATTTCCCATTGCCAGAGCTCAGATTGCCTCCCTCTGGGAAGGAATGAGTGAGTGAGTGAATATTAATGTCATGGTCATATATTAATGTAATTAAAAATTTGAACCATGGTCAAGTGACGAGGACGATATCTGAGCTGGAACCCCCTCTCCTAACTACAACACTACACCCACGGGAGGACGTTTCAGCTCTTGACATATTTATCGTGCATCGCTCCCCTACACTGCGGGTCTTTAGTGGTACTGGGCTCAAACTCATGACATGCCTGCCATGATTTGATACCTAGACCACTAGGCTACCACAGCCTCTCTGGGAAGGAAACTGGGCATCAAAATTACCTGCAGGGATTGGTATTCACCTATATGGTGCCATACTAAAGAGATATCAGGTCCTGGGGATTGCACAAAGACTGCAATGGTCAAACATCAATCCACAGCTACATTAAAAATAAAAATTAAAACACACACATACATTAAGTGGTTCTGCCATTGTTACGAAATACTTCAGAAACCAATTTAAAAGAACGCTTTTCAGGTGGGCCATTACATTACAAACAATCTCCTTGGGTATAAACTAGGTTTTTTTTAGTGGCATTTTCAAATTTATACATAGGACCAGCTAAAAATTACATGGAGTCATGTCAAGAGAGTAGACAGTTTCATGAACCTTGAGAATGCTGTATTCAGTCAACAAACTCTCATTCAGATATGAAGAATGGGTAAATGTATGTAAGTAACTTGGACATTAGTTTTGTGGACACTATTCATAAACACTAGGTCAGAACTGAATGAACCAATCCAATATTCATACCACCTCATTAGCAAATTAGTGGACTGTTGCACAAGGATCCTGCATGAGTAAATTCCACACTTTATCATGAAGTTTACCAGTGCATGAACCACTGTCTGCTGATATGTTCCATCTTTGGAGAGGTTATACCATATTTTCTATTTGAGATGCAAATAGAAAGGAAGGTCCTGAAGGTCTGTTAAATGATTTCTACTAGGATATAACCAAGCTTTAAGTAAAGTTTAATGCAATATCGTTGTTAATTCTGTCCTTTTGCAAAAATATTAAAATTCAAGAACACTAGTTTCACTTTTTCAACAAGAGGCCAACTGCAATTCACTGTGGATGTATGTAGACAGAAGAAAAAAAAATTCATGCATGTGCATAGATGTTTCTTATTCATCTCTCAAGAGTATAAGAGGAAGTTCAGTTTATCAAGCTGATTTTTGGAACTACTTGACATTGTAAGCTACAAGCAATTCTAAAAAGCTCAACTTTATATAATAATTAAATACATGTGATGCAGAAAAAGGATTTGGTTAGTCTGCGATTTCATTTGAATTAAAATGGAACCTCTAAGTATTATTACCTGTATTTCTATATGCCTGGGATTATCAACAAATTTTTCAACCAGCAAACGATCGTCCCCAAAGCTAGACTGAGCTTCTTGACTTGAAAAACGAAAACCTTCCCTAAACAGCAAGAAAACCCATATTAGTTGTATTTTTTAGCATTCAAAATTATCTTTGTAATTGTAATAAGATTTTTAAAACATAGAACAAATCACAGTTTTACATATTATTCTACTTTCTAGAATGTTTTAAACTCCTATAAGTTCAAATGAAACAATATGGATGAATAAATGTAAACAGGATGAGCACAAAAGATGGACCCAGTTAAAAAAATTATCAAAACTACTGCACAGATTACAATAAATGATACATGAATGTATATACCAAGTTTTCCCCCCCACTAATGATCAACATGTTACAGCACATTCAAGGTTGCCAAGATTAACAATTCGAACATGGCAACAATGACAGAGTTTTCACCTATTAGAGTGGTCGCCTGTGAACCTGGAATGCCTCAGAAAAAGGTGTGGAAAATTTTAAAAAAATAATTAAATTTCAAGCCGTATTATTGACAATTGATACAACAAATAGCAGAGGATGACAAGAAAGCATTTGCGCAGCATTACAAACTATTGATAGAGTATGGCTATAAAATGTATCGAACAAACTGAATTACTGATTAGACATATGCTAAGTAACAAAAGGGTCACACATCCAATATTTGTAACAGGGGGAAAAAAAACTTGGTATATTTTTCTTTTCATTCATGTATCACTTATTGTAATATGTGCAGTAGTTTCGATAACATATTTTTTAAAATTGGTCCATCTTTTGTGCCCACCCTATACTATAATTTAAGTAATAAACCAAGGTTAAAAAACTGTTTTTACAAATAACAATTTCATAGTCTTAATAATATAAGCACATTTGAATCCAAATCTATAAATGAGATCATCTTAATTAACACTCTCAATCTCTTGTACCATTTTGTATAGAAACCTAATATGATAATTGGAAAATGATTCCTGAAACAAAGTATGATATTTATGTTCTAGATATTAAAGATATATTGTTCAATGGCTCTTAATTTTATTATTTTAAAAATAGCCTGAAAAGTGGAATATTTATTATATAATTATCTGGTATCTGTTTTTATTATAGTTATTGAACATATTGTAGAAGAAAATTGTTTATTTAACAATATTTTATTAATAAAAAATATTGATAAATAAATAGATAAGGACAAATATTCTCTATCAACTCATATAAAAATTGCTTTAGATATCATGGACTCTATATTTGTAAATCTGTTTTACAGTTATACAAGTAGTAACCATTACAATAAGGATATAACTTCAATTTGTTTAATTATTATTTGGTAACTTTTTTATTTTCAATAAATATTATTTAAAATTTAAATTTAAATATTTATTTAAACAATTTATAACAAATTTCATGATCATAAAATAAAGGAATAACTTTAATTTTTATATAAATATTTTTTTACTAAATTTCAATTTTAATATTTATTAATTGTTTTCTGTAATGGTGCTTTAAATAACATAGTTTGTTCTTAAAAATTAAAATTTTAAGTGTCAAGGATCTTCAATTTTCTTTTTAAATGAGTGATTTTATGAGTAGCAAGCATCAAAGATGTTAAAAATTACAATGTTGTTTACAATAAATGGGCGTGTCTATGTGTGTTCTATATACTACAGGCATTTCTTTTTATAAATTTCCAAGGCCTACTGTGCCCATCTGTTTTCACGACCTTCTGCGCTGAGGTGCAGGAGCAGATATTCCGGTTAGGTGGTCAGTGTGACGTGAAACCCCCAGTGTTTTGCTCCCAAGAAAGCTTGGTATTCATTTATCAACCCATTCAATGGATGAAAGGCTGAGTTGACTTCTCCCAGCCTCAGACCTGTAGTGTGTGGAAGTGCGATATGCTACCCACTTGACCTGATCTTCTTATATATAAAAATGTTAAAATTTATACACTGTAATACCCAGAATTAAAGACATATCTGAATTAACTGTAAAGTATGTTATTATAAAAATGATATGAATATATATGAAAATATTATATATGAAATAAAATAAAGATTTTTACATTGCTTCTTTATCATTCCATGCTATTCGCATTCCTTTTCCACCTCCTCCTGCAGATGCTTTTATCATTACTGGATAACCTGAAAAATAAGAAATAGATTTTCTAAAAAGCTATTTTATATAATGTTATAAAAGGGGGGAAAAACATTACAACTAATATTTGTTTAAATAGAAAGTTTTTGAGTTACAGGTTTTAAAAACCTTAATAAATATAAAGATTTTGGCAGTTTAGCCATGACTTATGCAGAAAAAGGGGTTGAATATGAATTTAAAAAACATATACTTATATTTGAAATCAAGAAAACACTTTAAAACTTTTACAATTCATAAATAATATATTAAGACTCTTAACAATACCATAATCTTAATAATTTAATAATATCCAAAAAGATGGAAAAATTAGTATTTTAATACTTAAACTACAACCTTATAAGCCATTGTGTTGAATGGTAGAGAAATATATGTACTTTATATATCTTTTTAATATGCTAAAATTTTAATATAATTTAAATTTCTAAAAATTTATTCTTATAACGGGATTAACTATTTCAAACTGATGAATTAAGAATAAACAGATTTCAACAACTCATAAAAAAATTATTTTTGTAAACACTTTGAGAAATAAATTATCTTTTTTCCAAGAAATCACAAAAATTATTTAAATAAAATAAAACAATCAAAGACGTATTATATACCAATTAAAGATTACAAAGTTTATCCTTTTAATGGAAAGATATTTTATTACTTGAAAAAAGAATTCTTATTACAAAATTAGGTTACACTTATAATGAATTTCATAAATAAACAAACAGGAACTAATTAAATTAAATCAAGAATTTTATGAATTGAATTATTAATCTATGAAAATTACAATTAACTTTTGTAAATGTAAAATTTTTTATAACAAAAACAAAGACTAATAGTAATCCTCTCTTCATTAATAAATTAAGTATTTAGAAATTGTCATTCAAAAAAGTTACCTATTTCCTGTGCTATTTTTACACATTCTTCTGGTGTCTAAAAAAGCAGAATAAACGATTTACAAAACAGTATAAATCTTTCATAGAACTCATTCAACAATTTTCAGGTATAATAAATGTTAAAAACATACTTTGACAACTCCATCAAATCCAGGTATAGTATTCACACGAGCTTTGGCTGCAATCCTTTTGCTTTCAATTTTATCTCCCATAGCAGCTATTGATTTCCAGTTAGGACCAATGAAAACTATTCCCATTTTTTCCTGTCAGTACATGGTCAAAAAAATTTTTTTTAATCAAAGTAAAAAACATTCAGGGGTAAAACTGACAGTAAGTAATGAAATTTCCATACAACAAAACTAACCAGTTTTTGTGCGAAATCCATGTTTTCTGAAAGAAATCCATAGCCAGGATGTACCTATAAAAATCATTGGTCTTAATACATAGCAAATCAAGTACTTTCAGTAATTTTGAAGTAGATTTTGTAATTATGAAAGAATTTCCATTAAATAAAATTGAATAAATTTTGGAATTTTGCAATAACAGATACCAAACTCTCAATTAAAAAAATGACCTTAATTAAATCTTGTAATTAAACAATTAAGTGCATTTAAAACTTATGCATAGAACTCTTCAACTTGATACCTACTTTTGTTACCTAAATGAGAGGTTCATTTAGGTAACAAAAGTACCATAAGAATGAAATTAATTACGGCATTATTTAAATGCTGATATATCTCAAACTCAATATGAGAACTTTTGCAATTCATTATTTTTTGGTATTTTAATAATTAAACAACTTAAAATCATCAACCATTTTTTTAAGAAATACAACACATCTAACTTTATTAAAAACTACTATGTGTGTGTGTGATCAAATCAAAACAATAACATTTAATTAAAAACTTATATTTAATATTAATTTTCAAAGTAAATTATTACTTGCATCCGTATCAACTTTTAACTAGAAGTAATTTTTAAGACAAATTGAAATTTTTTTTTGCCCTCTCTGATAACTTTCTATACTATTATACTTCTAAATCAAACATCCACTTAAGGCCACTAACTAAAAAGCATTGGCTTTATTTTTCTAATGTTTAGTGAAATGCGTTTAATGCGAAAACGCTTAAGACAAAATAATGGTTAACATGAAATACTACAACAATCTACTATGGCAAATTACTATGTATTTTCATGCATTTTTTTTTCTTAACACCAAAAAAATTTCCCTTCTGGAATAGAAGGATATTGAAATTGAGCTGATACTTAAGGAAATGTTTCAGAAAATTTCTGTATTATTGGACTGTCCTATTGTATCATTGGAAGAAAATTCATTGCAGAAGATTCTGATAACATGTAACATACAGCCCCATTTATGAGAGACAAAGAAATTTTAGAGTTTGTTCAAAGCTAAAAAATATCATTAATACAGATTTTGACAACAAAAATGAAATGAATAATAAAATGACAACAAAAATAATAATCACTCATCATCCGAAATGAGGAACATCACGAAATGTATGCTCAGTTATTTAGACACACATTCCAATGATGAAATGAATAACAAAATGGACTACATCGAACAATTTGATATGAAAAAGATAATGCAAAGAAAAATATCAAACTATTTTTTCAGAAACTCAATAAATGTTTAGTTTTTCAAAAAACTTGCAAATTTTGTGTTAAATATCATTAAGTTACTTATAAATGTTTGTGTTTAACTGATTTTTATTAAATGCATGCATATATACACATCTATGTACATAAAATGTACTCCAATAAATTTCATTTTGTTAAATATATATATTTTTTTGCAATATCCTTTAACTTGAAATTCTTTTTAACACTAAAAAATATTTCAGTCCCCTCAATTTTGTATCAAATGATTTTTACTGTACTTTACTTTATTAACAGTTAAGCAGATGGTTATGGTGGTCAGGTGAAAATTTCAGTTATGATAGCCACTTGTTGCCACAAATACAAATTTTGCAATAGAAATTTTTCTAGCTGTATTACAAAAATAAAAAAACAACAACCCAGTCACCATATTATGATTAATATCTAACTTTTACACAATACTCACAGCTTGAGTAGAACTTTTTTGTATGACATTCAAAATAGCTTCCATATTAAGATAACTTTGATGTGTAGGTGCAGGTCCTAAGCAATAAGCCTCATCTGCCATTTTAACGTGTAGCTAAGGAAAATTTTTTATTTTATTAAACAAATTAAAATATTACATGTATGAATTTCCTGTAAAAAATAAAAAAGACATTGGAAAATAATTAAATCACAAAATATATAATTAATAAACTGTCAGCTACTTTTCTGTATTTATAATAAAAAAAATATAAAATGACTAATTTTGCTTCTGTATATGACTTTTTAAATATAATTTAAATAATAGTATACATAACACTTTATCTCTTAAACATTTTTTGCATTATATTATTAGTCCATATTTTTTTTTCAATTTCAGATTTATTTTGAACTTACAATTACATTTATTTCATCAACTAAGCACTAAGTTATGAAAGTATTCTCAAAAGCTCAATGCATTTTTTTTTTTAAAAGAATTAATCATGCATTGAAAGTGTTCCATTTCTGCAAATAAATAAGCACCTATCCATAAGTCCTTCACCATTTTATTTATCATAGTTTAAAAAAAAATTTATTTATTTATTTAATCAATCATTTGACAGTTATTTTTAACATTTGAGGACATTGAGACTTACTGCAGTGGTATCAACATCACTGTGTATTGCAACAGTTTTTATTCCCATCTGACGACATGTTCTTATAATTCTACAGGCAATTTCTCCTCGATTAGCAATGAGAATTTTATCAAATTTCTGGAAAAAACATTTTATATAACCTATAAGTAATGCAATTTTAAAAAAGGAACAAAATATTCATAAGCATTTGTAATAAATTAGAGGAAAAAATTAAGTATAGAATTTTAAGATGTTTTTAGAAAGCTACTGAAAACATCTGTTACTATAAATAATAAGTAGTTTGGTAAAGTTGGCTAATTGAAAATTTGATATTTTTTATACTTCTTCATGATGATCAATTGGATCCAAGGGTAAGATTTTGAATTTTTCATTTGATAAATTCCGAGCTTGCACATATGAAACAGCTGTCTGAAAAAAAATATTTATAAACATTTTTTACAAGAATTATATTAATAAGCAGTTCATTCAGCCACATTAAAATAAAACAAATCAGCATATTGAAAAAAATTCAAATTAAACAGAATATATAATTCATTTACAACAATTTCAGAAGATTCATATTCTACATAAAATAAGGAATTTATATTATTCCAATGCTGTAGAATTAAAAACAAAATGGATTAAGATCACAAAAAAAGAAAAATTTAGTTAAATTTGCAACAAATTGAATAATTACTGAATTCTAAATAAATCTTTTTGCAAGTGAAATTCCTATGACTAATGATTATTTTTAAAAAAACACAACAAATAAAAAATCCGCTCTAACATAACAATTTATTTAAAGAGTACTCAACAAGGAAGTTACTTGAATTTCATAAAATATTATAATCATACACGGCATTTATTAAGGCATTCAAAATAAGCAAAACTTTTTTCATGAAAATTAATCTTCCTTAGAATTATGCGGAAAAAACTATAATCAATCAGTTTACGCGAAAAATGTAGAATGTAACACATATTTTAAATAAAATTACGAAATTGCTCATTAGAGTTAACATACCACGAGTTAAGTGAAATTTTTTAAATATTTATGAAAAACTTTGAACGCCAATAATTTTACGATTTTTATTTCAAGAAAACGAATTTACGTTTAAAGATTACTAAACTTTCAAAAGCAGAATTAATGCAAATTTACCCTATAAGATTTATTTAAAAGGATAATTAATTGGAATGAAATCCGTATTCTAATCAGATAAAAATACTTCTAATTGAAGTTATCACATGAGTTATCTACGAGTATTTTTCCAATTAAAAATTATACTTACTCTCAGCTTAAACGTTCCCGTTGAGCAAAGCGATCTAGATTTCGACAAAATTGTTAGTTTATTAGGAATGTTTAAACGCAAAACCAAAAGTCCATATGATACCGCCATCTCTCTCACGCAGAAGCAGACTACTGCCTGTTCTGTTTACCAAATGTTATCTTCGTAGCTTTCTTTTTTCTCTAGTACACTTCTGGCTCTTTTCTACTCTTTCCCTAACCTTAACACGATAATTTATGATAGAGGTAATATTGTTTCATTACGAAAATTATTTTGAGTAGATACAATTAATTCTCTTTATTTTTTAAAACTAAATAAAACCAAACCTTGAAAATTTTTAAGAGGCACATTTTAAATTCTTTACAAATTATTAAAACTTCATTGAGTAGAAACCTTTGATATTTGGCGAAGAATAAAAATTCAGGCGATACAAATTCACTTTCAGCACCCCTGCTGCAAAGTTTACAACTACTGAGTCACTGGCTTAGCCGGTCAACATTAGCACACGTAAATCTGACTATTGTAACATGGTTGAAAATTTTTACATATAATGTTTTTCTTCACCTGTTGTAAATTTAAATGGTGAGATTTCGTGTTTTTGATGATTATACATTTGTATTTCTAATAATGTGGTCAATATTCAGCATTCAACTTTTAAAGGGTTTTTCCTCTCGTTGTACTGTTACAAACTTTGACGTTTCAATATGAACACCGTCAATGCTGGCATAGAAATATATTCTTTTTCATCGTATTGTTCAAAACTTGTTGGTGAAGTAATGTCTTAAATTTTTTTTCCTATTTTTCAATATTTTACTTACGATATATATCGGTATGATTCTTAAAACGATAATCGGTATTTTTTTTTTATCTCAAGAACTGATGTGGAAAATGAAACCGCAGTCGCTAGGCTTAGGCAAATAGAAATCCTTCAGGGCAAAAATGTAAACAATTAACATTCTGGTTTGTGTTTCGATAAAAGTAATAACTTTTCTGGAAAATAAACTAATTTAAATAGAATGCTTAACTGTTTTTGTCATTCTAATAAAATGGTTGCTTCATTAGACGTAAACAATACTTTTAACTTTAATTTTTATTCGCAATTATGATAAAAATATGCATACTGTAAAATTAGTTTCAGTTTACGTGTGATTTTAAGGCCCACAGTGATTGTATATTAATATTGTAATTTCTTATATGAATCTGAAACTTATTTTCAAAGAGGCGTTACGTAAAGAGATGTATATGAAATTTTAATCTTTGTTTTTATTTGCGTAGTTGTATTGCTTAAAAATACCAACTGTCTTATATTTTACTTAATTTCCAGAAACGATTTAATTGTAACGATTTCCAAAATGTTTTTTTATTATTGTGTTAATGTACATATATTTGTATTGCGAATTTTATAATTTGCCATGTAATTCATATAATTTTGTATTTCATTAAATTACTTACCAAAAATTTTGAACGTATAATTTTTGGTGGATTTAGATAAAAAAAAATAGAACCGATACATGATTTGCAATTCTGTTCGCCGCTATTGTATCTTAGTGAAATAAACATTATGAGCGTTTGTATTAAAATTGTTTTAGAGTTTGGAGGTATTTAGTTTCAGCATCTCATAGCATGTTTTATCAGTATAAAAAGTAATTGTTTAAAATTTATCTTTAATTATAAATATTTCAATATATATTGGTTTTTATTAGTAATCCATTAAAACTAAATTTTTACTAGATAGTTTTCATTTGTGGGAAAATATTAAACATTGTACGACTTTTGCATTTAATTTGCTTTCTCATTTGGAAATTAAAATCAAATTATAATCATTAGCATATAATTTATTGTATGGTAACTTTATGATTATGTAATAGTTAAAGATTTGTTTACTATCTCAATTTGCAATTTTCAGATCTTTTTAGAAATATTTAATGTAGTCTATATTATATTCAATTTGTTTCTTTTTTTGACATGCTCATTTTTTATTTTGCAGTGTTTGAAATTAGATGTATTAATATTTTGTGGTGCTTGATTACCTTGTGTTGAAATCAAATGTTGATATTATCCCTTTATGTTGTAATTTAACCTTTTTTTTTCATCATCTTTGAATTTCTTTTTTGTTAAGGGATTACCGTTGCTGATAAGAGTTAAATCAAGTGTTATAAATAATTCTTTCTCCTCTGATTTCATAATTTAAATATTCACTTGCATCCAAACCATTGCATTTTATTTAACAATACTAGTTTCATTATTAGTTAATCCTCTACTGGAAATGTAGTAAAGATTTAACAATTATGTGGAAGCAAAGAATTTGAATTACTATTTATAAAGGCTATTGTATCAAGAATGGAACAAAAATATTTTGTTCCAGATTGAGAGTTAACAATAAATTATGTTTATGAACTTAGTTTTAATAAAAAAAATTAAGATATTTATGTGAAAAATACTGAAAATATTCATTTACTTAATATTTCATTTTTCCTAATTATTCACTTAATCACTTAGTTTTTTATTCATTATATGTTAATCGGATATTAATTTGAGGAAATTGAAACATTTATTTTTTGTTCTATTTAATGCATTTCTCAATGTATTAATGTTCATGTAAAACTTTATACTTAGAGAAATTCAATTTAAATATAATATTGATATAGAGGGAATTTTTATAAAACACTGATGAACAGCTTATTTTTTGTTTCTATTTCAAGAACTAATTTGATATCTGTATGTTACTATTTTATGTGATTTTGAAATTACACCAAATAGATTTTTGGTGGCCAGTTAGTTATTATACTTGTCTGTTACAGCATTAACTTGGAAATTAAATTGGTTCAATTATTCTGAATATATATTTGTAATCTTAAATTTAGTTCTAAATTGTGTGTTCAGTGGAAATGTGTAAATACATTGTAATTTGTTGTATCAAAACTATTTACTCTCTTAATTTTTTAAAATGCTTTTCTTGAGTAAATTTTATTCTGTAATGAAGTGGTAATTTTGTTATGAATGAAAAGTTGAATTGCATCTTTAACAAAACAAATCTATTCTTTTGTAGATCTGAAAATGGTTTATTAAAACAAAAAATTTCTTGTCAATGTAATCATTTTTAATTTTGTTAAATCATATTGCTTAAGTAGCATATGTAGAAACATAATTAGAAAAACAGTAGTACTTGCTGTGAAAGACACCCCTTTTTAAAGGACAATTCTGTTGATACTGCGGCCTTTTTCAGTGGCCAGGGCAGCCTAATGTTCATGATTGTGAATTCCTGGTCGACAGAATCAAGTCCTATGTTTTTTTTTAACTGATGTCACTGAAAACCTGCTGTATGAAAGGCTGATACACATTACATCTGTCTTGGCCCAAAGTCCTCATGTTGGTATGATGTAGAAATTTGGTGAGGGCGGTCCCAGCTCGGGTGTTGTCTTTGTCATTTCTTGGTCAGAATTGTGAAGTCCATTGCTGATAGTTCTTGTGTTGCTTTAGAGCAGAGGTTGCCTAAGTGGTGGTCTGCGAGAAAATTTCGCTGGTCCCTGGAAAAATGTAGAATATACTCACTTATCACGTTAAGTTATGTTTTAAGATGCATTGGTTGTGTTCTTAGATCACAATTATTTTTTAAAATATATTTAACATTCACAAAATCCTATTAGTGGTCCATGGGATTTAAATTATGAATTTACTGGTCCGTGAGGTCAAAAAGCTTGGCGACCGCTGCTTTAGAGTACCACATAATAAAACACTTACTCACCTGGTCCCTTTGAATAGGGATATTAATATATTTGCTTCTAGTTAAGGGATACTGAAAAGTTTCTGAAATAAGCAAGAGGTAGAGAAATAAATAAAAATATAGAAATATTTTTTAATAATTTTTCAAGGTTTCAAAGGGGCAAATTTGAAAGATACTTACTATTTTCAAGTGCTTTTTCTTTAAAAAAAGCAAATATATTTATGGTATCTTAAATTTATCTAACTTCAATAGTGGGGAAAAAATTGCGATACTAATCTGTGGTGCTTTGATTTATATACTTTTTTTCCCTTTTTATTATGTTGAAGATGCTGTATAGGCTATTTCCCTACAAGTAGCCCAATACAAATTAGCCTTTGCAGAAAAGTTGCCAGAAAAAAAATTAAAACCTGTGACAGAAGATAGCCATAATGGCAGTTGCGTTCTGGCCCTGAGAAAGACCATTTCTCCTCTGAAGAGGTCCTCTTTTCTTTGAAGAATAAAGAGGGGTTGGATTGTCGTATCGGCCACTTATCCTGCCAAGTTTTTTCTTGTCAAATCAATAAAAGGTCAAAACCGCCAAATTATAGGCTTTCTACTCCAAAACACAACACCTAAAAATGCGCCAAATTGGCGATTTTTCAAAATTTGGTGAACCAGTGGCGATTCGACAATTTCACCTAAAAGGCATGTAACAAGGGCAACACCGTTTAAGCACTACTGTAATTGCACCGTAATTAAGCACTACCCAGGAGGCATGTGTAGCTTAAAGATTGCTACAGATGCGCATAACTCTACCCCTACCCACTGATTTTAAGTGGAACGTATTGAAGCAAGTACACATTGTGGATGGCATGCATTTTTTTTATTTGCATTAGAAATAATAATACTGACTTCGGAAAGCTTAATTCTTATAAAGTATTGTTTAGTGTTTATGTGTGCATATAACGGTTATTAACAACTTAAATAATACTTTCAAATGTAAATAGATTTCAATATCTTAGCAAATTATACAGCAATCCAAGGCAGAGACCAGGTTGAAAAAAAAAGTCGTGATATCACACACTGGATCATCTGCTGAAGCACAGGAATCTCGAAATGTGGATAGAATGAAAATTTCTATCATTTCATAATAGGATTCAGTAGCAAACAAAGTGTGTAACAGTAGTTATTATGTTGTAGTTGCAAGTGATATATACTTGTGGTATTTTTACATGTTATCCAACCAAGTTTCAAGGAAGAAAAGATTAACATCAAAACAATGTAATTCATGTTTCAGAAACTAAAAAGTTGAGTTTGAGAGATTAGAGCAGAAATTTGTGGAATAAGTAAATATCTAGTAAGTCATGTGCTAAAGAATAAAGAAGAAATAAAAGTACAATGGATTACTAAGACTCTACAACTTAGAAAAACTAATACATGAGAAATTGGTTTTGTTCTGTAGAGCAAGAATATATATATATATATATATATATATATATATATTAGTGGAGTGAAGTGCACAAGAAAAGGGAAAAGAATTATTGGTATGTCTGGCATTACAGGCCTTCAAGGCATCAAATGATTGGTTAGACAAACCTAAGCAATGGGGAATTTTTTTATAACAATTTTGACTATTTGGGATGAAGGAAAATCAGTACATATGATGATGCTATATGTAAAAAACTAAGCAGAATTCATGAAGGATATGATGTTAAAAAAATTTATAATGCAGATGAAATCTCTAAAAATTAAAGTGCTCTGATTGTAATTGCTTGTAAGGAATGTATTGATGGAATACTGTGTTATATATATACTTTGTTGTGACATTGTAGTTGAGTTTAAGTAATCTTTTGTAAGTTTTGAACAAACTCCAAATTGTCTTTGTCTTCCATAATTGGGACTGTACACACATTATCATCTACTGCAAGTAATTCTTGTGTTGATACAGTAAGACAGTCCAATAATATAGAAACTTTCTCGAATATTTCATTAAGTATCAGCCTAGTTTCAATATCTTCCTTCTCCAGAAGGGGAAATTTTTCTGTGTAAAGCGATTTTTGAAAGTTTCATGTTAAGAGAAAAAAATGTATGAAAATACATAGTAGTTTGTCAGGACCATTGTATTTTGTGTTAACTGATGTTTCATCTTAAGTGTTTTTGCATTAAACATTTCACTGTATATAGATTTGATATATTTAGAAATGCTATCACTTTCAATATGGTAGTATAATTTTATTACTAAATAATCATTATAATAAGTCCTAGTACCACTGAACACATATACTGTTGACTAGCTAATGCTCTTTAAATGTGTTGAAGCCTAGTCCTTAAATTAGTATGATGTGGAAATCTGGAGAATGGAATGCAAGATTGTTTCATTCGCATCACTTGGCTATGGTTCAAAATTGCTAGGTGCAACGCCAATAGCCCCAGTGTAGCTTCAAACTGCAATAATAATCTTATATATGTTTTGAACTCTGTATTACTTAGTTGTATCTTATATAAATTAACACCATTGATGATTTTGCTGTAGAATCTTTTTTGGAAGCTTTGCTGATGGGGAGCTGTAAGCATATTTCTGCCACCTTCAAAAAATTTTTAAAATTTATTTTTGGTGAATTTTTACTTTCCCGCTCCTATTCTTTCATGGTGCTGACAGATAGTGGCAGTATCATTTTGATTAAGGAAATTGAAAGCATGATTGTTGTTTTTCTAAGTTCACTTGTGCGAAGAACTGGAACTTTTCAAATATCTTTCAGCAGTGATATTTTGAACAAAATTTCAGATATTTTCATTGTAACAGTATTTTAAATACCAAAAGATTTTTTTTTATGATGTAAAAATATCAAGCCGCTTGCTTATCAAAATGTTTGATACTCGTGATTTTTTCCAAAAAAGTAATGTATTAACAAAGCTACAATTCAAGTTTCCTGGGCAAAACTCTTCCAACTATAAATTAATTTTCATAGAGTTAAAAATAAATTTGATTATTTGCTTAGAGCAATATATCCTTTACATTAAAAATATATTTAATGTGTCAGAGTTATGCATTCATATAAATGAGTTATGCATTCATATAAAAATCATGAAGTTTATTAGAAATATGTTAATAATTTCAAAAAACGAAAATTAGCATTCAATAAAAAATTAATGAATTTAGGTTACATAAATATTGGATAGGTTATATAAATATATATGGTATAATACACTCACTTCCAAAAGTTAAGCACGAAGATGTAAAATGCAAAAAAATCAACATATACTACTTTAATTGACACAAAATTTGGCAGTAAAGTAGCATATATATTTATACATAAAACAAAATCAATAATTATATACAGAAATGAAAACAATATTAAAATTTTTGTAAGTTATCAGATAATGTCATACTGGAGACTTAAACAGAATTATGTATAAAGTGAAAATAAACAGCATAAAATGCAAAACAGGACATTAATAGGGTATGTGATCCCCCATCATTTGTATGCAAAGTTTACATTTTCTGACCATGCTTTCAATTAGGTGGTCAACCACCGCAGAATTAAGCAATCGCCATTCTTCTTATAGAGCAGTTTCTAGCTCAATAAGAGTGGCTGGAGGTGGGAAACGTGAAGATACAGAACGGCCAAGAGCATCCCAAAGATTTTCTATGGGATTAAGGTCGTGCGAATATGCTGGCCATGCCATACGCGCAATCCCTTCACTCTCCAGGTAGTCATCAATGATGTCAGCTCTATGGGGATGTGTGTTTTTGTCCTTTAAAACAAAAGTAGGGCCAACTGCTGCTGCATACAATCTCACAATGGGTTCTAGGACCTCATCTCGATACCGGACAGCCGTCACAGAACCCCGTTTAAAGATGTGCAGGTCGTGTGGTATCCTAATGAAATCCCTGCCCACACCATAATGCTTTCACCTCGGAATGCGTGATGTTTTGGGGCCGATTGCATGTTCCTTGTTTACGCCATATCCTTATACGCTTGTCATCTGGTTCCAGAGCAAATCTTGACTCATCAGTAAACATGACATTGCCCCAGTCAGACACAGTCCAATTGCCATGTTCCCGGCACCACTTTAATCGTGCCCCTCTTGATCGGATGGATAGAGGAACACAAACTCGAGTACCCGGGCATACAGACGTTGTAACCATAGATGTCACATGTGTGGAGGTCACTCTGCGATTCCGCTTGGCTACATAGCAATATATCGATCTTCCGCGGGGGTTGTAACCCTTGGATGACCGCCTACGGGCCTTCGGACAACTGTCTGTGTGGTTTGGAATTGTTTCCATAAGCGTGAAATTACAGAATGATGAACGCCGAAGAAAAAAGCAACATCAGTGATCGACTGTCCTGCTTCAAAGCGTCCCACAGCATGCCAGCAATCAGAATCTTCCATTCGTTTTCTGGAAGTCATAGAAACATGTATGTTTTGAAAACAAATTGTACAAAAGTTTTAAACACCTTCTATCAGCACTTACAATCAACTTCTGTAACCCTTCATAAAGCTGGCTTCTTATAAGACTGCTCTTTTTGCATATTTCTTGACTTGAAAGCACGATTGGCTGTTACCTAACATATTTGCATACTTCCATCTACCTCTGCAGCAAATTGCATCCTCTTCAATTCTGATTGGCTTCTGGAAATTAGCATTTTCCTCATTGTGCTTTTGAAAGTGAGTGTAAAATAAAATAAGATACCAAGTGAAAAAGTTGTATAACCTACAAGTCCAAAGAAGAAAGAAATTGGAGTTCAAAAGACATAACAAATGTAGATACAAAAAGAGTCTTTGAACTAAAATGGAGACCTATTACGATTTCTAAAGCTGTTGCTGAATTATGTATATATATTTATGTGTATTTTCTAATGATGATTCAAAAGTTAAAGGAAGTTTTATCTCTTTCTGTAATGATATTTTAAAAGTCAAGTTATGGTGCATTTTTTTAACAAAACATTTTGACATTAGAATATTTTTTCCCCCAAATAAAAAGTTTTAAAAAGTGAATTTAGTTTTAAGAGCAGTAAGTTCATGAACATTTATATAAATATATTCTAATATTTCCCCTTTTCAAATATCTTTTTAGTATATACTCATGCTGGTCATTAAATGTACAGAAGCTGGTGTTGGCTAGAGATTTTTAAAGAAATTAAAGGAGCTTGGCAGCGTTCAAGCCATGACGATTGTCATGCGTGGTGGCCAAATAGGTGGTGGGGATTCCCCTCAGGACAATGTTCCGACACAACCACCAAGAAGTAACCCTGTACCTAGTCCTAATGTTGTAAGTATTCACTGTTTTTATTGTCATTCCTAACATGCCGGTGTCTGATTCTTTTTTAATCTAGTTAATTTAACATTTTAGGTACTTGAAACAACCTTGGCAAAAATTAAATGGTTTTAGCAAAATGACTGTAACTATGCCATTAAAATAATTGTACAACCTCTATATCTGTTAGTATTTATAGATTGTGTGTTAATCAGTATTATATAGAAGAAAAAAGGTTATCCCTTTTTTTTTCTTTGAAGTGAAATTTGTGTTAAGAAATAGTCTTGCATCTTATGTTTCTCAATTTTGTGAGATAAAAAGATGGTGCCAAATGCTGCAGTGTACAGACAATAGAATAAAGTCGTTCATGTTCAGATGCAATAATAACTAGGTCAGTATTTGACAATGTCTTTTATTTTGGAGAAATTGGTCAACAATATAATATATAAGTATGTAGAACTTTATAAAACAGTGAGATTTAAGTATTATTTGTTAACCCTATACCTTGAAAAGTATTATCATGGTACTTATTATTCAAAATGAAATGTTACCATAACTCTCAAAGTGTTTGATGATGATTCAACTTTAGAATGCAGTTAATCTTTGGCAATAAATCGCTGTCATGGATTTTAATACAAAAATACTGAGATTTATTCTATCTAAAACAATGTTGGAAAAATTATAGTAAAACCTTAAATAAAATTAATTTTATATGCAAAGTGTATTTTATATGTTATATGCAAAGAACAAAGTCAGTTTTGAAAAATGATATGTTTCAGTTAAAATAAAAACTAGAATATTTTACACATATAAATTTGGAAAAATATAAGGAAAGAGAAAACTCAAGAAATTTGAAAAACTTAAGGGGGTATAAATAATAATAGAGAACAATAAGAATTAATGTTTTAAAAGTATTTCAAAATTTAATTATTTCTATTTATTCATCTATCAGAGTATTTAAATCTCAACAAACTAGAATAATGCTGTTGAATCTTTATTTTTCTAGCTCTGATTGCATATGGCAACCCATTAATATTGTTTGTTATGCAAGATTTTCTGTATTGGCAGTCTCAGTACAGAACTTTTGCATAACTGATGTAATGTTAAATTCTGATTTTTACGTTTTTTATGAATTATATTTCATACATTAAATAAGTTTAACTGTTCTATACTATAACAAACCAATACAAGTCTGCCTTTTTCATAATATTTTGATCATTTTATTTACTGGTAAATTTATAGTTTTGAAATCACTCCAAAAACTTTTAAAATAGAAGAAATTTTTAATTATTCTTTAGTTAATGAACTTAGAAATTTCAGTCTCATATTAAAGTTCTCTACCTGTCCTAGTAGCAAATGTAGATGAAGAATGACAAATGGCACCACATAGCAAATAGGTGAAACAAGATGTTTGGTCTATAGCAATCCACAAATTATGCAAATTCTATAAATCAACAAAAGTGCAACACTCAACTTTCACACACGTGTTAAAGGAATGTTCTATTTATAGAATGCATTAATTAAATTACTTTTCAAAGTTAACTCAAAAGTATTCTAAAAATAAAAAAAAATTAGCTAAGATTTTTGAATTTTAAGTTCATGTTATAGTATAAGAGAAATTGATTGCTTTATCAATGTAAAATGGGATAATACTCCAGATCTACTCTGTACTACTTGTAAATCTTATGTTAGGCCTACTGTTGAGTACAGTAGAGAACTTCGTATAATTGCTTTTGCATCTATTCAAAACAAAGTTGAAACCACTCAAAATAATGAACTGTTCACAAGTGTTGCATTTGGTACTCTTATCTAGGCCATGCAATTGCAAACCATTATTGAGTCTCTGATTCATGAAAAGTACTCTCAAGTTTGTTGAGAGATTGATGAGATGGAGGAATTTATGGAAGATGTACAAGCTTGCAGATCGTTGGTTAAAATCCCTAGTTTTTTATTACATGTGGCAAATGAATTGTATGTTTTTTATATCCCTCTCATCTAATGGACAGCTGGTGTGTTTCAACATTTTGAACATGGCAAATTATAATTAAATCTTGGTTTTACCTTCCTGTATGAAATCCTACATTGAGAAAGAATTGAAGATGGTCTCTTTGGCCATCGTTGAGGAAGGATTTTCTGTAATGTGCTGGTTACATGTGTGCACCGAAGGTTCTGCTACTGGTGCTGTTCACAATGCTAGTGCAGGGTTTTACTCTTGACACTTAAGCTTTAACAGGGCTGTTGGTGCAAATTCTACCAGTTATGATACTGAAGTAGCTGCTGTTCAACTGACTTTGACTGAAATTTTTAAAAAGAGATGATTAGAACATTGTGTTCATTGATTCTCTGGCCACCATTGAAACAATTTCTTCAGTTCTTCTCTCAATCAATAGACATGCACTTAGTTGTCAACTTGTGATTAATTCTTTGATGAAAAGTGGTTGCAATGTTGAACTGTGGTGGATTCCAAATTATTGTGGAATCATAGGTAATGAATTGATTGACACACTAGCCAAGTCTTAAATCTAAGATTCCCCAACCTGATCTACCTGTTTGGTATCAAAGAACCAAAAGAACAATCGATGCCAGTTCATGGCTTAGTTTGGAGAGAAAATTCAGGACTCTGTGAGAGGGAGATCATTTGGATTTCTCAATGAGAAGTCCCATTCCCTGTAACCTACTGGTGTTCCTAACTGAAGAATTAAAACTGGACATGATTCGCTTTACATCTGTACATCTGTACAGATTCACTTTAATAGATTGCATCAACTTGCCTTTTATGTAATGCCCGATATACACGATTTGTTCTCTTGTTCTGGGAGCAGCGACTAATGGTGTGAAAAACCATTGTAGTTTTTATTGTGTTTCTGAATTGTATTGTGCTACCTATCATAGACTGATGTCTGTCATGTCTAAGTCTGAATTAGGATTTAAAAAAATCATTTAAAACAATTTTTTCTGAAAGGTACGAAATCTTGATTCTCAAATGTTGTCTCAGTTCTGACAAGTTCTTTATTTCATTCTGTTGAGATTTCACTACTGAATTCCTTGGAACATTGCATGAAAAAAACTGGAACTTTGAACTTTTGATACTTTAATGGTATAAATGTACTTATTATGATTGATTGTGCTTATAGTTATGTATAATTTTTTCCCTGTAGGTCGTTATTTTCTTGTAGCACAGAATCACTTATAACTAATCAAGTATCATTGCTGTAGTGGCTTTGGTAAACTAATGGTCAAGGTATTGGACTCTTGGCTGGTGTGTCATGAGTTCGAACCTAGTGCTGCTAAGGACCAGCCATGTGGAGAGGGCTGTTGTACATTAAATCTGTCAAGGCTCAAATGTTCTCTTGTTTGTGTGTTGTGGAAGTTAGAAGAGGGAGGCCAGCTCAGGTGTTCTCATCTCTTGACCGTTATTCTAAATTACGTGGTCCCTCGTCAATAACAGACGTGCAATGAAAAACTCACTCCCCCTAAAAGAAGTAGTACTCAATTAGATCTGCACCCCCACTTCTCTAGTTACCACATGTTAAGAATACTTTTCTGTAATGTAAACCTATCTTGTAAAAGTTTATAATTCTCTCTCTCTTTTTTTAAAGTTAACTGAAAGTGATGGCAGTGGTGATCAAGATGAAGGTATTGATATACCTGAAGGACAAGAGCCAGATTTTCCTGTTGCAGAATTGGCACGCTTGGACGAAATGATTAACAGGCCTCGTTGGGTGGTACCTGTTCTGCCTAAAGGAGAATTAGAAGTTCTATTAGACACTTCAATTAATTTAACTAAATTAGGTATAATATAACTGGCTTTTTTTATCCTTTGTTGTTCATCAAAGATTAAAATTAATTTTTTTAATGTTAAAAAAACTTTCTTCTGTTGTAGTTTTAGAAATATCCTAAAGAAGTACTTCAACTGCATACTGATAAATGTTTGTGGTTGGATGCCTTTGAGATTAAACAAGGGTCTTATCCTCTAATTTAGTCCTGAAAAATCTAATTTATTTATATACTCAATTATAATTTTTAGAATGAATCAAGTAAAAGAAATGAGATGTAAAGTTATTATTTTTTTTTTTTTTTTTTTGCAGTGGTATGCTTTCTTAAATCATTATTTGTGGTGTAGGTGAATTACATTTATGAAGTATTTTTTTTTTTTATTTCATGTGATATCTGTTTACATATAGCAAACTTTAATTTAAACACCCTGTATCCTTTTCAAACAATATATTTTGGTTATTTTACATTGTAACCAAGTTGTGTTGCCTTGAAATATCTTTTTAATGTTCTTTCCATTGTTTCAAATTCACATGCATATTTTTGTCTTCTTTTCTGTGTTGCATTTTAAAACATGTATTTTCCATCTTATGCCCCTGCATAATTTGTCGCAACCCAAAGGTTGCGGGTGTAGTAGGAGTCATTAAATAAGCAGGCATGGTTATAAAAATAATTACTTTTATTTCAGATTAAGCAATTTATGATCACTTTATGAGTAATTCAACAACCTTGGGAGCAATCCTAATATAAGCTCATAAGATTATCAAGTGTACAGTAATCTAGATCCGCTTGTAGATCACTTGTCAGCTCTTTCCTAAACTGCTATGATCCTTTTCAAATCAACTTCTCAGGGATTTCCACTTCTCTGAATGGACGTTATAGCTTGAATACTAACGAACATCTCATGATTCTCGATCCATGATTAACTTTAACACATCCTTTGTCAGTATTTAAATAGAATTAACATTAGCATAAAATTAAGTTATCTCTATGGAAAGTGGTTTTAAACTTGAACCACAGTTAAAGCATAATTTCCCCTGGAGGGTTAACTGAAGAACTGCTGACAGAACCAGTCACAAATTTTTTTCACTTTGCTTTCCTGACTTTTTTAGCAGTATATATTAGTCTATTATATTTATTTATTTAACTGATGTATAGCTACTGTGATCATTTTTTAATCATTAAATTATTTTTATGGAAATTTTTTTCATGTAATTTTAACTTTTCATTAGTTCACAATTTCTGTATGGTCTGTTAAATGAATTTTTTAAATAAGATTGTTAAAATACTCAGATTTTTCCCATAAGTATGGTACATAAGAATTTATCTTGCATTGTGTTATTTTAGTAGCTGCATTTCTCATTTATCTTTTTAGTGCCACCCACGGATAAAATGAATCTAAGCAAATATAACATTAAAAATGAAATTTTTTCTCTTCAATCTAGAAATTTTTTTATTTTTATATTAACTTTGATTTTAATAGAATTCTTGTAAGATTAGTTTTTATAAGATGTGATGTGTGTCTTTCAGTTATGTTTTTTATTGAAATTGAATGCATTTTTTTCAGGTTTAGATACACGTTCTGAAGCCTGTCAAAGATTTTATAGAGATGGGCTCACTATATCATTCACAAAAATTCTCACAGATGAAGCCGTCAGTGGATGGAAATTTGAAATACACGTGAGCTAATATATTAAATTAATTACCCAACCAGTAATACTTTAACTCTTATATGTTTTCAATACAGTTGCATTCTAATATAACCATATTATTTTTATTAAATTCATACAAAGAAGTTTCTTATTTCAGAGATGCATTATGAAAAATTGTGAGCATTTAGTCCAACTTTGTGTACTGAAATTAAATCAAGACTGTTTGCCTCTATTGGAATTGTTAGCCATGGTGCTTAATCCTAATAGCAAGCAAGTTGAATTAAATTATCATTTTGTGTTATTTTATACTTTTTAAAAAAATTTTATCAACAACTATTGATGTATTTTTATTTTCTTTATAAAGATTTCACACATTCAATGGAACAAGACCTTCTGAATCAGTTCCTACTGGTTCTCAATTACCTGATGAAGAGACGTTTGCACGGCCTTCAGACTTGAGAACACCTAAAGTAAATAATTCGATGGTCACTTCATTGTTATTATAAAATTGTCATCTAGAACCCAGCCTTTTGACATATGTGTACCCCTTCTATAATTTTTGTGATGCTGAGTACTTCTCGTCAAAAAAATGGATGATTTTAATAACAATCAAAATGTTTCTTTTTTTCTTTTTCTTTTTTTATTCTTTCTTTTTTTTGTAACATATGCAAAATAATAAAAGAGAAATAAAATTATTCATCATAAAATATAAATAAAAGTTATATTATAAATAACATTTATTTGGATTAATGAGAAAGATGAAATTTTTTGTGCTACGATGACAGATTGTCATAATTTAGTTCCCTAGCTGTTAATTTTAATCTAGGATGCAGTTCCACGTCCAATTGCCTGTTCTTTTTTTTTCCCCACTTAATGTCTATAAATGCTGAAAAAGCATCTTCACATAAATAGGAAGTTGGAAAAGGCCAAGATGTGTTTCAGAACTTTTTCTGTTAAAACCGGATACACATATTGCAAAATGATGCTAAAGTACACTACTTATATTTATTTTTCAAAAATCTGTCTGAAGCCAATTCCAGCAATTGCTTTTCTTCTGCATGCAACAAATCTTCTGGCTCAGATGTTGTGTTAATGTTAAACGGATATCTTATCCATTCAATATTTTTGTTTAAATCAGGGAAATAGAGTTTTCAAGCCCACTTGCAAATCCTCCAAATGCTGTGTTATGCAATTCAGAGTATCAGCATCAATTTCAGCTGTTAAACTTGTTATAAACTCATGAAGAGAAGGAAATAAGTCTGCTCTTTACCAATTCTCTTTATCTCTCAAGACTGTCTTAACGACTCATGATATAGAATTAGGCGCAACAAAGCACATTGCAGTACATATCCTCCTCAGACTCCGGTGCAACACGTACCACCATCAAAGTCTTTCTGTACCCTTAGAGGTATGCTTACCACCCTGTAGGAAGTATTGATCAAGATTATCAGTTATTTTTCTTATGCACAATCCTCCTTTGAATCAAATGAGTAATAGTTAGCTTTCTGTTATGTTAGCTTACTGTCTACTTCTTGGAGATCAAAGTTAAAGAAATATCAAGAATTTATAATTCCCTTTTGGAGAGAATGTGTAGTTTTTGAAAGTTTAATATAAAAAGTAATTTATTTATCTCTATATATTTTTAGTTCACTTTTTATCATTATTGCCATATTTACTTGAATCTGAGCTGCACTATTTTTCCAGTGTTAATGCTATTGAAAATTGGATGCAGCTTAGAATCATAGGCAAAACATTTGTTGGATAGAGGAAAGCCCATTCTGGCCACTTGCATCGATGACTTATCCGATTCCGCTGCTTAACTCGAGTATTCAGTTTATCCTAAACATCGTCTGCTTGTATTTAAGAAATTTTTTGCATGTGCTTTCTTTTAGTCACCTAAACATAAAAGGTATTAGTAGTACCATCAAGACAAGTTAACTATGCAGTTTTAAATGCAAAAAAGGAAACAGAGCAGCGGCAACTAAAAATTTGATTTTGATGCGGCTGAAATAAATATATATTGATGGCATAAACAAAATGGTACAATTTTTTTCTTGTTAGTGTTCAACAGTCTTTAATAATTCTGTAAAAAAAATGTTGCATTAATTGCAATGACGACACTGCGTTTGAAAATGGTGATGTCGACACCAATTCCAAAATATGCTGTGACAGTGAGAATGATGAATCGTTTAGGAACATGATACTCATGGTTAGAGTAATTTTAGGTTCATGTATGCATTTGAAAATTTTAATAATGGTAAAATAAATTATTAATTATTTCTCATTAATTAAAAAAAATTTATTTTTTTTAAGGTTTTGTATAGTGAAGAACATTTTACACAATTTCTTATTTTTTCTCAAAAACATGCAGAGAATTGGGAGTGCAGCTTAAAATCAATGACAACATTTTTTCACAAAAACATGTTGTGAATTTTGGGTGCGGCTTAGATTAGGTATTTATGAAAGTTGGAGGATTTGCAAAATTCATTCATTTGTTATTTGTATGCAGATGCCCGATCTGTATTTAAATGTCTCGTAATCAAAGAAATAATAATTTGAAATTGCCAAATTTCCATAGGGTAATTAATAAATTGTCAAGAATTTTTCTCAAGGTTTAAGTATTTTTCAATTTCATGAATTGGTATTGAAATGCCAATCATGAAGTAATACTATCAGTATGTTTTTTTTTACCTTATTTTAGTATCTATCAGTGATTTCTGAATTTAATACTAAGAAACAGACTATTTTAAACATTCGTCAGAATTTTCACTTACTTCCTCATTCAAATTTTGTACCAAATCAGTTCAATACATGCTTAATAGCATGCTTCAAAAGTTATTTGCGAGTAATAATTTTTAAACTTTCATCTTTAAATATTTAACTGAACTAACAATTTTTAACTGTTAAGTTATTTTTATACTTTGAAGAGGAAGAGATGGATTCTGGTAATTTATTTTTTTACTTTACCCATCTTTTATTTTATTAATTTATTTTATTCTTGTCATTAATTTAATACTTTATCGTATTTCTGTTTTTTGCTTTATTTTATTTTACTGAAGCTCAAGCTTTGTATTTTTCCTCTGCAAATTGTCATTAATATGTTAAACTCGAATTTTTTTATATTAAACTGTTTTTGGCTCATTTTATGTTACAGCTCATGAATCACACTCTGGGAAATCCTGCTTTAAATACTTATGCAATTAGTTATTCATTTTTGTGTAAAATCAAGTGGGTTTTAGTATATGGAATAAGATAGCTGATGTATGTATTGCTATATGTTTATTTAAGTTTGTTCTGATTTAACATTTATTTCATTTCAGGGTTGGCTAGTAGACTTAATAAATAAATTTGGTAATCTTGGAGGGTTCAATCTTCTTTTAGAACGTTTTCAGAGTGATACTGCTATTTCTGTTCCTGTTATAGCTGCTCTTATCAGGTGTGCATTTTTTTAAAAAAAAAATTAGAAAAACTTTATGTGATTTTTTTTTTCAAAAATTTAAATTGATTTTTTAAAAATTTTTATTTTAATGTTTGTAATTTTAAGCTTTTAAAAGGTTTTGAATATAAGCAAAAAAATTATTAAACCATTGAAAGAAATTATTACAATTAAAAATTTTATTCATTAAAAGCTTATTTATTTTGAAAATATTTTGAAGACCATTGCTTCAACCATTATGTAGATAGTTTTTAAGCTAATGTCTTCAATGTTATTTTTGTTTCTTACAACTGTGCATGTGTAATTATTATGTGCATGTGAATTTCTTACTGTATTTTTCAGTTAATGCTTTTTGCACTAAGAAGTATTATGATTCATTTATGTTTTTAATGTTTTAAATGGAATGATCTAAGCTAATTTCTCTTTCTTCTAGGCCATTTGGAATGTGTCATGATTTGCTCACTGTTCATACTATAGAAAAATATTTATGCCAATAGTTGAAATAGTGCCATCTTTTTTGGACAACCTTACAGATGAAGAACTGAAAAAAGAAGCCAAAAATGAGACAAAAAATGATGCTTTATCTGGAATAGTGAAAGCATTGAAATGCTTGGCTGCAAAAGTACCCAATCAGGAAACAACTGTAAAAAGTCTAGAGACATTTAGATTAAAAATGATTCTTAGGTAACTAAGAAAGATAAAATTGCTGCAAAAAATTAATTCATGAATCCATTTGTGATAATTTTGTTATGAATACCTGTGCTTTTATTTTAGGTTGCTTCAAATTTCTTCTTTTAATGGTAAAATGAATGCCCTTAATGAAGTTAACAAAGTGATAGCAAGTGTTTCATACTATACACATAGGCATGCGAATCCTGAAGAGGAAGATTGGTTAACTGCTGAGAGAGTTGCGGTATGTTATATATCTTTCAGTTGATTGGCTGTAGTTCTGAAACCTTAACAAATTTGATTGAATAAAGGCCTTATCACACGTATACGTATTTGGAGCAATTTTTCTTTGAAGCAACCCTTTTGAGCAATTTCTACCCAGTTGCTATAGCTACAGTTTGGAACAACTTTTTCCTAGTGAGCTGAAAGAATTGCTCAAAATTAAATTGCTCAAGATTCCAGCCAATGGGGTTCTGTCTTCCTACGTCATAAACAAGATGGAGGTACAGAAGGCATGTTACATATTTGGAGCAATTTTCCTTTAAAGCAACCCTTATGAGCAATTTCTACCCAGTTACCATAGCAACGGCTTTTGAACAACTTTTTCCTTGTGAGCTGAAAGAATTGCTCGAAATTAAGATTGTTCAAAATTCCAGCTACAATGAGGTTCTTCGTATCCTTGCATCATAAACAAGATTATGGTAAAGATGGCAACCTCAGCATCATCAAATGCATTAGATATGGCATATAATATTTTAGTGGCATATATTTTAAACAAAATGGAACTCCATTTCTGTTTATGACCATCAACAAAAGCACTAGCGGAATGAAAGAAATAATATTGGATGTTCGTTTTTCAATGCAGAAAAATCGGCAATTAGTGTTTCAATGTGAAGATAGGATGCAACTAATGTCAAAGCATATCGTTTTGTTTATGGCTACCCTTCACCCTCTCAGCTGCTTGAAATATTTCCCGAAATGGTTGTTTGAGACATGCGTGTGATAAGGCTTTAAGTGTAGTGATTGTACGTATGATTCAGTAATCATGAAAATTTTAAAATATTGTTTACATTTTATTTACTTATTAAAAAACCAACATATGATTCAGTAATCATGAAAATTTTAAAATATTGTTTACATTTTATTTACATATTAAAAAACCAATCTGGCTTCAAATCACAAATTTCAAGTTTATAAGTATATTATTTTTTTTTATCTTGTTTAAAACAACTCTTACGCACAACCAATTTTTCAGTGCACTGATTTTAAGCATATCTTTCATATTTTAGCAATTACGATGTCCGTCATATCGAAAGCCCTCGACATTAATATTCACTCACTTACTTCATATTTTAGCTTATGGATATAATATAGTATATGTGTAATTGAGAATAGGTAGTAAATTTTCTTAATCTGGCATTTAAAAAAAATTGATCCTATATATTAGTAATTGTTTACTGTTCTGAAGTTCAATTGCATTTTGTATAAAGTTGAAATATGTGATTTGATATATGTGATGATGATTTTGTGAAATATGTGTGATTGTTTTACTCTTGGCATCAGAATCATTTTCCTTTTATTGCTTCACATTAATAATTTTTCAACTAACATAATGTGTTTTATGTCATACATTGAAATTTGAAGCTATATCTTATCTGTGAGGGGGGTTAGGGAAGAGGGAACAATAATTTTACACTAAAGAAATCCTATGTTATGGCGTTCTGAGAGGGAAAAGAAACCTGTCTTAGATTGAAAATAAGTTGAACAAATTTCGAAAAAGGGGGATTGAATGACATAATTATAAAAATCATTGACATTGCGCGTGTACAAGCACACACACTCACAGAAATGTTGGCATCATGAAGGAAAGAGAAAGCCTGCACAACGCCGGGCCATGCCGCTAATTTAAATTATTAGTTTAAGTATAGCATTTCCTTTTCTGTAAAAGAAAAATATATATATACTAACATATTAACTTATTTTATGATCTTTGATAAATCTTTGATATTTAATTTGAAATTATACAAAAAAGTAATATATAAAAAATTAAGTCAATTCCTACTTAGGTCGGTGGAGAAATTTTATTTTTTAATTTTATTTTTTCCTAAATGTACTAATTAAATTATGTATATACATATGACAGAATTGTAATATTAAGTGGCAAAATAGAAAGCGAATTTCCTTGCAATTTTCTTTTTTCCTTTCTGTATATGGTGTTGGACTATTATTTTGGTTTGTTACTATTTATTCATTCATAAATCACATTCTCAAAAATTAGACCATCCCAGATAGGATTTAAACCCACGACCTTTGGATTAGAAGTTCAACGGGCTATCCATTGCGCTACAGGGACACAAACGATTTTCCTTTTTACATATGGTGTTGGATTTATTATTTTTGTTACTATTTATTCATTATTTAAATTTAAATAATGAATTAATATTTGAAAAAACTGTATTAACATCAAATTTTATCCACTACAAGTTCAAAAAAATGTATTTCAACTTGAGTGGATGTGTAAAAAGTATTTTATTAATGACTGAAAATTTGAACAAGATATATATATTCATATGTTTATAAATATATATATATTTATTTATATATATACATATATATAAGGAGAGTGTGAACTAATAGTAGGAATTTGAAAATGTAAATTCTAATTGGATGGTAGTAAAGGATCTATGCAACCTAGAAATTTTCTGTTTAATTTATAATTCTTTTAAATACTTATTAAAAGTCTTTGTCTTTATTGAAATTAGAAACTTTTTCATATCATCTATTATTTCTAAAACACAGTGAGAAATACCATTTCTAAATTTTTTAGGAATGGATAAAAGAAAATAAAGTCCTCCAAATAGTCCTCAGGGATAGTCTTCATCAACCTCAGGTATAAAATAATTTTAATTTGATTGTATAATATATTGTGTAATATCTTTTTTCCTTTTGGCTTATTTGAATTTCTATTTATAGTATTAAATGAGAAATAATTGCACTCATTTTTAATTTTGTGCTATAGGTTCTTAGTCTTCTCATGTTATAAGTAAACATTGCTTTTCATGAATATTTTTTTATTTATAGTATTTACAAACTTTACATGTTACTAATAAATAATTGATTATATATAATATAATAGTGATTGAAAAATATTGCTATGTTTACCACTAGACTTTGTAAAGATATATATTTTCCATTGTGTATTATTAATCGCTTTTTATCATTTGATTTATTTTCGTACAGTACGTTGAGAAGCTGGAGAAGATTCTTAGGTTTGTGATAAAAGAAAAATCATTAACATTGCAAGATTTGGATGACATTTGGGCAGCTCAATCGGGGAAACATGAAGCAATTGTAAAAAATGTTCATGATTTACTTGCTAAATTAGCATGGGATTTTACTCCTGAACAACTTGATCATTTGTTTGAATGTTTTCAGGTAAAATACATTTATTTTCATTCTTAAGAACTTCAGTATAAAAATTGTGTGATGATATTATGAAATTTTGTTTTCCAGACTAGTTGGACCAATGCTAGCAAGAAACAAAGAGAAAAATTGCTGGAGTTGATACGAAGGCTTGCTGAAGATGATAAGGATGGAGTAATGGCCCATAAGGTAATATTAGTCTGTGATGTCTAAGCCTAAAAAATAAGTAACCAGGAATGCACAGTACCAAATGTTTCAAAATTGCTTATATCAAAATCAGGACGTTGGTGCTAAAAATGAATAACAAAAATAATTCAAGTATTTTTAAGAATTAATTTTTTAATAAATAGTTCTTTTTATTGTTATTTTTTATATTGTTGTGATTAATTATCAATTTTTAAAAATATTTATGTAAAATATATTGTAGAATAATAATTTATTTGTTTTGTTGTTTTCTTAATGCATTTCAATATTCCTTTTAAACCATACTATTTTGTATAAATGTTTTATGAATTGAATATTTTTATGTAGCAAAATTGTTTTTTAAAGAAAATCTCTTTATTTATAAAAGTTTGATTCAGTTTGTAAATTTTCCTTTCTACTGTATACTTCTGAACTGCTTGTTATTTATAAAATATTTAACGCTTTGATGTACAATTTCATTATATAAATATTTATGTAATTCCTTAATTGATTTGAATATACTTAGTAAGAAATTATTCTCAATATTTTCTTGAACAGTTTTGTTTAATTCTTATTGTTTGGATTTTATGTTCATTAAACTGTAGCATTTCAAAATCTCAAATTAAATTTTTAAGATGTTATATGACTCAAAATTTACTATGGAAAATTTGTTTTCTATTATGTAGAAGGAGATATAATGTAACACAAAATATATTTAAAATATTTTATGGATTTAAAACTAATAGGAAAAAGCAAGAGAGAAAGTCTGAGAGCTGGAGTTGCCAACTGAAGGGGGGTGGATTTGATAAAATTTTGACATTTTTTTAAAAATATTTTTTTTTACTATATATATATATATTTTTAAAAGTTGTAAACCAAATTTGTAAATAGAGCAGTATTTTTATTAATCAGTGATCTTTATTTTATAATTTAAAATATCTGAAAACTATTTACACCCACTAAATATAATTTCCTCAATTAATACCTATAAAATGTTTTAAAATTTTCAACAATCTCTTTGTAGGTATTGAATTTACTTTGGAGTTTAGCACATAGTAATGATGTTCCTACAGATATTATGGATCAAGCATTGAATGCTCATGTCAAAATCTTAGATTATAGTTGTTCACAGGTAGTTACATGTTTACTTGTGTATTATCTTCTGTTATATGTATAAGTTTTATTATACTTGTATTTTAAAAAAAAAATATTGGACCTCTTTATATTTATTTCATTTTCAACAAAATAGTTTTCAGTTTTTAGAATCAGCCAGTACTATACATGATTGTCAAATTTTGAAAATACAAAAAATTTACGATCTCCTAATATTTCCTAGTTCTTGCAACAAAGTATATTGAATTTAATGGATTTCTATCTTGCAAACAGTTATATCAAATTTGCTTCATTGTATAAAGAAAAAAAATCTAATAATTTTTTGTTTTAATTTTTTTTCAAGTAAACTCTTAGTTTATATTCTTTTTTTCTTTGTAAGAAAAATAATTTGTTTTGATTCTTTGTGAAAATAACTGTAAAAGATTAATTTTGTCAGTTTTTGTTACTTTTATATAAACTGCTTTAATTAAAATGTTTTTATAATTCTGATGCATTGATTTAAAGTAAACTGTTTGTATATTTTTAAAATATATTTATTAAATAAGAGATTTAAACATTTAATTAAAATTTTAATGCAGCTTCACTTATGTTTGGGAAAAAAATGGGTGGTTTAACTAATTTTAAGCCATTGATTTTTTGTTTGTTTATGTCATGAAATGTTTTTTCACCATTTGCTAAAGACTTAAAAATAAAGTACTCTCATGAAGAGAATTCTTTAAGGTAAAACAGCTTACTAATTTTATTCTCCAAATCTTTCTTAAGTTCTTTAGTTAGGTATTTATATATAAGTGTTAGAGATATTTTTCATTGAAATATAATGAGTATTTCATTTATACTTGGTAATAATTTTATAGGCCCATTTTAATAGCAAACAGCAGATTTTTCTTTTTGGAGAGGGCAGATTTTTATGTTCTAAATTGTAGATGGAAATTATGTTTTTGAGAATATTTAATGATTGTTGTATTCACATATTCAGTGGATCATTCATATGCCACCATTCCATTTTTATTTGATGCAAGTCAAAATTTTGAAAATCTAATAATTTTTGACCAGCAAGTATTTTTGTGAAGTATATTTGGACTCTCCATGAATCTTTACTGTGACATTACTGAATGTGCTGTGCTGAACGTACTGTGTGCAAACTTGTGGTCTGTATAATTTGAGTTTTAGAGCTACTAAAAGCCTGTTGTTTGGTAGGGTTGATTCACTTAAAATCTCTTGGAGGCTCTAAGTCTATGATTCTCAACCACTTTGCTACAGGACTCTTGCTTGCCACCAAATTCTTAAAGTATGCCACTGAATTGTTTTAAAATTATTAACTCTCTAAGTAGTCTGCACTTAAAGTCTTGCCATTCTGGGATGCTTTAAAATGCACGCAATTTTTTGCTTTCAGGTGGGGTTCTCAAAAGCGGTTGAGCCGTATTTTTAAGAATGCGGCTTGGCCGCTTTTGGGAATCTTGCAGAAAAAGCATCTCTGGAATGGCGTAATTTTACGTGCAGACCACTTGGAGGGTTAATTATACTGAGGGGGAAAAAATAAAAAATTCTGGAACTGAATCATTTAGCCCTATTATAGAGATAAACTATTCATAAAATTTTTATTCACCATTTGACTACACTAGATCAGAGAGTTATTCATTACTTTCCAAATTTTCATATAAAGAAATTTGATTGGGTCTTTAATTCATTTGTGATAATGGATACATCTGTATATGATTTAACTTTAAATGAAGAGGAAGAACTAATTTCTCTCTGTAATAATCAAGATTTATTTTCAAAAGAGTTAATTCATTTTGGATTAAAATTAGAGGCGATTATCCCATAATAGCCAAAAAAGCTTTAAAAATATTGTTACAATTTTCTACATCTTATTGGTGTGAATTCTGATTTTCAGCCTTAACCAAATATTAAAATGAAAAAAGGATATAAACTTAAATGTAGATGATGAAATGAGAGTGGCATTATCATTTTTATGACCAAATGTAAACAAAATTATTAAAAATCGTTTAACTTTAATTTTGCATTAAATGTATTCTTATAATTAAAATGTTATTAATTATACACAACAAGGATTTGTTGTCTTTGTCATACATATTACTTTACATAATATTGAAAATTACGGACATAAATTATTTTACATAGTGTATTACAGATAAGTAAAATTCTTTTAAACTTATTTTATTGTTAGTGTGCCGCTAAATTTTGAAATTGTTAATAGTGTACCGCAAAAAACATTGAGAATCACTGCTCTAAGTTCTTACATTGGATTGGTTTGGAAATTTGGAAATGAAGTGCCAGCTTGGGTGTCATTTTTGTCATTTGATTGATGTTCAAAATTATGAGATTCATCAATAGCTTTCATGTGCGATATTAATCAATAAATGTGCCGATACCCAGTTTTACATATTTGTTATAATTCTATGCTTTAAAATTGTTTGATTAGTGTTGCATAATTTTAATACACTTTTGAGTTTACTGTATATATTTTAGTGTGTATTTCATTTGAAATTGTAAATTGGTAATACATTTTATTTACTGACTTATTTTTGTCTTTTGCTTTTATAGGACAGAGATTCTCAGAAAACTCATTGGTTAGATCGATGTGTGGAGGAATTAAAAAATGACAAATGGGTTTTGCCAGCCCTGAAACAAATACGAGAAATTTGTAATTTATATTCTGAAGCTCCTCCAAACTTTAATCATGCACAGAGATCTCCACATATGTTTTATCGACATGAAGTCATTAATCGCTTGCAGCAACATCATTCATTAGTTATTCTTGTAGCTGACAATTTAACTTCTTATATGAAAAAAGCTCACGTTATGGCCAAAGGCAAGTTATTTGTTCTGTGTTTTTATTTCCAGTATCAAAAGAGCATTTGTAAAATTAACTTCTTAAAAATCTGATATTTTCTTAAGTGTTTTTAATTATGTATGTATATATTGTATATATATATATGTAATGATAAAACTTATTGTGTGACATAATTTGTCGTGGTTGATTTTAACATGGCGAACCAATGGTAGGGCGTGGCCGTTGGTGTGTGAATGATACTGTATTATCGAAGAAGCAGAAATCTTGAAAGGATTAACTCCGATTTATTGCACTTCTTGAAACACACATGCATCTTACAAACTATAAGGACTGGACGGCACGACACAGACAAAGAGAATACACAAGCACACAAAGCACGGCAGCCGCTTAGATACATGATTGCAGAGAAGAGCAGAGAGCACGCAATTTCCAGATCTCTGTATTTATAGACAGAGGGACGTCCGTGATTTTAGGAGGTGGATAGAGATAGTTTTAAAAGTCCCCAATAGGCGGGTAACCAATTAAAATAATTACATGGTTGTCCTGAAGGACTGGACATTAAATAATTCAAGAGCTATTACTGATTAAATTGTTGGAATTATTACATCCCCCCCCTCCGCAAGAGATGTGTGTGTTCCAGGGCTTTTGGTCCACACCTGTATCGTACAGAGATACCAAGTTTTAAATAAAAAAATTTAGATTAACATTATTTTTAAAAAAGTTTCCTTCACTTAAACATTAACATAAAGATATTCAAAAATTGGCAAAAATTTAATTTTAAAGTGTGTAAAAATATTTAAACAACCATCCACCACCTTGTTACTATTGATTATGAATTCAAAAATATAAATTCCTAAAACACAGAAAATAAATTTTCCCAAAAATAGATAAAAAATTGTTTACAAGAGCACTGAGGGTGAAAACAGACTAGAAAAAACAAATTAAGACGCTTTGCACAATCATCAAGACAAGTTTTACTTCTTATCGTTTAATACTGCATCATAACTTCAAAAACAGAAATTTCCCGAGACTGGAAATTGCAAGTCAACCGAAAAAAAGTATTTTTTTTTAAAACTATTTATGACATATTTATATTCATATTATACTTTAATTCTTAAAAAGGTACAAGTTAGGAGGCAATAGTATTTTGACAGTCAAAGGTGTAGTCCTTTTAGGTACTCACTATGCTTAATCCTTACAAAACCCTTCTTATTTATTATTTCTTCTATATGTAAATATTTGTTTATACTTTGTGTGTTACCAATGCCACCTGATTGGCAAAGGCCAGATCAAGGCCCACGAAATTCATCATGGCTAAGGGCTAAGTGACGCCTGTTGTTAGCCGTAGCTGTGAGCACCATACAGGTGACAAAACGATTTAGCTCGGCTTCACCCCAATTTAGAGGGAGAACACCCTGGGGGTGGTCAGGGGCCTCCCACCAACCTCACGAGAAGACTTGCGGCTCGACGGCTATTTAAAGTACCCCCATGCCGTGAAGGCACTATACATTCACAGATATCCATGTCTTCTCCGGAATTCGAACCCAGTCCCAACGGCACAGCAGTCAGCGTAGCTAACCACTATACCGGATGGGCGACTGTTTATACTTTTATTTATTTATTAATGTTTTCTCAGCCTAAGTGCTTTCAAAACCATTATCATTTTAAACACATTAAAAATTGTTCATTTTCCTTTCAGATAAATTATATCATTGTAATAGAGTAAATCTTATCATAATAAAAATTCTTAAAACCACGTAAATATATCAAATAGTATCAATATAAAATTCTCAAAATATTGGTAAGAATTCAATAAACACTTGAAAAAACTATAAAAGCACTAATTCTCACATTCAAAATCAAAATTCAAAAATATTAATTATGAGCTATGTATTTTCTTTTGAATACAAAATATAGTATTGAGTAAATTTAACCCAAAATGTAAAACCGAGATCTCTGGAAACGAGTTGACTGCCCAATCAATAATTTTAGACATAATTGGAAAATAAAAATAACTTTTTAACACATTTTGAAAAACAAAATAAACCATAAATTTATATCAATATCATTTTTTGGAATCAATTTGGTTATATGAGATAGCAATTTAAACTCTAAATTTATTTGCAAATTATCATCAGTATTATTAATAACATTATATTTCTTAAATATTTTAAAATCAATCATCCAAAAACCAATTTAGAAAATAATATACACTCAATTTAAAGCAGAATAAAAAAATAATAATAATAAAAAAAGACTTATCACTGGGTTGAGAAAAATAGCTAGTGTTGCATTTTTTTCACTTTTTTTTCTGTTGGTGTTACACCTTTCAACATTACGTTAGGAACACAGTACTGTTGAACAATAATTCACCATTATTTTTTTTCTTTCACAACACGGACGCCACGGGAATTTCCCCGTTTTTTGGTCGATGACGGTTGCTATAATTTTGGGTGTAATAATTTTGATTTCTTTCCCGTGCACTTATTAAAATTCTTTTGCACACATCTTCTTTCTTTCCTCTAAAGGTGACCATCCTGCTGACTAATGTAACAATAAAACTTATTGTGTGACATAATTTGTCGTGGCGAGTGGTTGATTTTAACATGGTGAATCGATGGTAGGGCGTGGCCGTTGGTGTGTGAATGATACTGTATTATTGAAGAAGCAGGAATCTTGAAAGGATTAACTCCAATTTATTGCACTTCTTGAAACACATATGCGACACAGACAAAGAGAATACACAAGCACACAAAGCGTGACAGCCGGTTAGCTACATGATCGCAGAGAGCGCGCTATTTCCAGATCAGTATTTATAGACAGAGGGACGTCACGGGATTTTAGGAGGTGGATGGAGATAGTTTCAAAAGGCACCGGTAGGTGGGTAACCAATTAAAATAATTACATGGTTGTCCTGAAGGACTGGACATTAAATAATTCAAGAGTTATTACTGATTAAATTGCTAGAATTATTACATATATATATGTGTGTGTGTATTGCATTTGAAAACATTAAAAAAAATCATTGCTGTTTTTAACCTAAAATTTAAACAACAGTTTATATATTGTATCAGTGTTCACTCTTTCAATGTTGCTGATTTTATGTACTTTTCTCATTCTGTTTTAATTGCTAAAATTTCAAAGACTTAAAAATGTTAGGTTGTTTAATAAAGTCTATGAAATTTTTATAATTATCATTTTTACTTTGCATAATTGGTGCTGAAAATTGTTTGCATGTTTAGAATTGTAATTATTTAGTTATCCTCATAGATTATTTTTAAAGTATAAAAATACCTTGTACTTTGAATCTTTTGAAATCTGTATGTTTGAATTTGAACACATACTCTTTGGAAGCTAACATTAAATGTCTTGTGATGTGACTTGAATATAGCAGTGATGTTCCTTATTTTTAATTATTATTTTCAGAATATCCTGATTTGGATCCCAATTCTGTTTCTCCGGATAGTAGATTTAGTCATGTACAGCAAGTTCAAGAAAGACTGAATTTTTTAAGGTATCCATATCAAACTATACTGGCTAAATTTTCATATGTAATTGTATGTACATTATTTTTCATTTTGTAAAACTGAAAATTTTCTTTTAGGTTTCTTTTAAAAGATGGTCAGCTATGGTTATGTGCACCACAAGCTAAACAGGTTAGTAATTTTTTTTATAAACCTTTTTTTCCCTTTGTTGCTTCTTTCTTTATCTGCTATGATTTTTTTTCATTTATTTTGCAAAAACTATTTTTTTTTAATTAAATCACAATTTAATGGTACTGTTCAATAAATTATAAAATTTGTTTTAAATTGTTTTTCTGTCTGGCAGGTTTTTATAAAAATAACTTTTTACTGCAGTTTTTGCAGTATTTTCTTTAGATTTTTTAAAACCAATTCAACTGCTCAACTTAAAAAGAAATATAAGGTTTAATTTTTAATATTTCATTAAAAAGTTTATTAACTTTCATATGAATGCATGTGGAATATTTCAGAAGTCTTATTTGTCTGTAATTTTATGAAATTCCTGAAATTTTCTTTTTTTGTGGAAATTATATTCAACTTGTAACTGTAATATTTTTAATGTCTTAATTTACATATATTGCACTGAAATATGTGTTTTAACGCATAAAAATTTTGCTGTAATAATTTTAATTGTAGTCAATGCATTTCAGTCTACATTATTATGGATATCTGTAAGTACAAAATAAAAAAAATCATTTTTACTGATATTTAATGAAACAGTCAATTGTAAATTCAAAACTTATACTATTTTATATACCTCCTTTTTTTAAACATGGTTAAGTTTTGGCCTTCATTGTATTAACTTTAAGTGCAGCATTTTGTGATTTCTTCGTAAATAATGTAAATAATTCTTTTAATTATTTAAAGAATAAGATATTCTGTTGATCAGTTGTTTATATACTGACGGGGGGAAAAAATCCCAACACCAAGAAAAAATATTGTACAATAATGAAATTCGGACAATGCAATTGTCTAGTTAACATGTTTAATTAATTAAATTTTGTAGGTCACAGATTAATTTAAGCTCAAGAAAATGCATTTCAAATGGGAAATGCTGTTACGTTATTAGCGGGTGTAACCTCCAGAATTTTGAATTTAAGCCTGCAAGTTTGCATGCATGATGCTTGTGGTATGGAGTACCAACTGTAGCTCAGGCTTTTGCAGCAGAAGCAGTAGGATGCACCACAGCTGTATGCCGAATATGCTGGGCTTTCCTCTCAGTAGTGCTACATGATCACCTCAAACCCACCCTTCTTGAGGCTGTACAATCCCTTGACCACAGCTCCTAACAATCATGCGCTGTGGATACATTCTGGCCAAGTCTTTTGGCAATATTATGGAAAGAAAATCCATCTTCTCTTAGCCCAATTACACAACCTCGTTCAAACTCAATGAGCTGTTGATAATGACTTTGTCTTCTTAAAGGCATTCTTGGCTGACATCAACTCAATAGATCAAATTTCGCAGACAAAACCACTTGTGAACTTTACAGCATGCATTTAAAGCAACCCTGATTTGCAAGTTCTGAGTGGTGCTGCTAGCATCACACTTAAGCGTGAAATTTAAATCGATGTCATCTTTCAGATGTATTAACGCACCTGCCAAATTTCGTATATCTAACACACAAGTCTTTCATGGTATTGGGAATTTTTTTTTCCGTCAGGTGTATTTTTTTATTATATCTCTCTTATTCTCTAAATTTTCATAGTGATTTGTAATCCAGTGCATTTTCTAGTTGAACAAGAAATTAAATATTTCATCTACAAACTTGTGCATCATGATCATGATGAGATTGTTTTTTTCTTTCTCATACTGATGTAATTTCTTATTTTTGTGTTCTTTTTGAAAATTTTTTAAAATTTAAATACGAGTGAAAAATTACCCTAAGATAATACTTTATAGATATAAATATTGAGTGACATTTGTAAATTAATATTGATTTATATGATTGGCTGATATTATATTTGCATTTAAAAATAGCTTTTACTTGAAAAATTGGATTTTAGATTTAATGTTTCAAATTTCATATAAGCTGTAACTTTGTTTTTGTCATATTTATTTTTTGTTTAACTGTAAATTAGCAGCATTTTTATACTGTCTACTTTTTTTTATATATGTTTTATTAAGCTAGCTTGGCTACTTTTAAAATAAATTATATAGAAAATATAGTTACATGCTTTTATAAAGATATTTTATCTCAAGATAAGTGGATAAATCCTTTAAAAGTAAGAATAATATACAGTAAGACCCCACTTAAGGTGTATGTTTCAAAAAGTTTAAAAATAAGCTTATTTCAAACACAAATAATTGGGATAAATGAAATAGAATAGGATATAAAAAGATTTCTGTCAGTTCTATATTTTTTATTGGTTTTTTCTCTATTTTTTGTTGGATTAAAGTTGTTCCTTTTGGTCTTTTTTGTAACATTCATTATTATTAAATATTTAATTACATTATATAGTTATAAACTTATTTATTGCTGATATAGGTTATTCATAAAACTATCCTGAAATTAACTTAAAAGTTTTGTTTGTGATGAAGGTTCTTGCTCATTTGGCTTTTTTAAAAAGTCATCCATTTGTTTGTTTTTGCCTGTTTCATCCTTCAAATAATCAATAATAAGATGTTTCAATGACACTTCATTTTGCCTCTTCTATTAAGATTTAAATCATTTTGTATAAACTGATCCACACATAATTTTCATCACATTTGCTGAATTTTTTTTAGAATTCTGCTTAAAGTTCTATTTACTTCTTTTGAAAACACTAAAAAATCTTTCCTGTTAAGAAAAATGTTTCGAGTCAACAAAGAAATTTTTAACAACTGAATGCTCAGAATTATGTCAAATTGAAAGTCACAAATTATACCCCTGATTTTGCAATATGGAAGTAAAGTGGTGCAAACACTAGGTTTGCATTAAAATTTTAATTTATCTTTTTGTTTATATTTATAATGAAAGGAAATATTTATATTTATGCTGTCTTTTTCTTATTTCAATAAATGTTTACAAAAGTATATATGTACAATTTTAATTTATTTTATTTTTGTTGAAGAAATAGTTATATATTTTATCCTGTTTATTTTTATGTAAAGAAATATCTTTAACTGATGCAAAATTGATGTATAATAAAACTGTAAGTCTATGTTATTGACTTCTATTCTCTAACACTGCATGCATTATCATGGAAATCAAATTGTTTAAAAAATGTCCTACTGTGTGGAACGCTGAATCATATTGGTAGATTCATTCGTTGTTGACCCCTGGGGTCTAGAGCATCTACAGTGTTGTAGTCTCCAACAAAAATCTCTTAATTTATTGTTTATTTTTATTGGTTTTATCAGTCAGATGTCTGATTGTATAGAACAAATAATAGGAATTAAAATTTGACAGTACACTTTGATTGGTTAGATTAATGAAATTGTATTTGACTGCAAGAAAACCACTTCTCTCTCTCTATATATTCGAATTCATGTAGTTGGACAAAGGCATTGGATGACTTGGAGCATTTTCAATAAAAATAAAGCTTCTGGTTCTAGTATTTTTTTCTTTTGTTTCCTAAAAACACAGTGTAAAGACGGTTACAGTAAATACCACTAGTAAATCAATTCTCAAATTTTAATAATAATCAGAGATTTTTTTATTGGATTCCCAAATTTCTGGATTTTGAAGTGCTCTTTGGAGTTTTTAAACAATAAAAAATGATTTTGATATAAAGTCTTCATTAGCGTGCTGTTTGGGAAATCTCATTACTACTGTATAATACTGAAACGGTGTTAAGCAGGGTCTTACTATATTTGTTTCTACTATGTATTTTTTTATATGTAAGATTTCTTTTTCTAAATGAAACGCTGAAGTTGATGCAAGGAATTTTAAACTCAAATGTAATACTTTTTTTTTTAATAAAAAATCCTTGTATTTTTTGAAAAAGTTTAAAAAGTTGCTTACTGAACCTTTTTTATTGTTCCATAAAACTGATTTTGTTCAGCCAGAAGTAAATACAAAATTTTGAATGTGTAGTTGATTTTTACTAAGTAAAATGTTAATTTAGAAATAAAAAGTGATTTTTAGTTTTCTTTCAATATTGTAACAAATTAACATAGTATATGAATATTTTCTTAAATGGAAGGACTGTGTTATAGTTGTAATGATCACTCTTGATTGTGCTGCATGTTAGTTCCTAAGTGTTAATTCTTTTCAGATTTGGTCTTGCCTTGCTGAAAATGCAGTGTATGTCACTGACAGAGAAGCATGTTTCAAATGGTTTTCAAAGGTAATTGTTTTCTTACCTTTTCTTTAATATTTTAAAATTAATATTTGCATTATAATCTATTACATAAAAAGTTTTCAATCTTTTTTTCGTAATTTTGGAAGGATTGCTTTGACATAATTGAATGTGTGATAAAAATTTTATTAATACAATTATTATTTATAATTTATTTGTACTTGAGTTATCTTACAGTTGAACTTTATTTTTTAAACAGGTTATTTATTTTAATACATCTTTTTAAACCATATTTCAGCTTATGGGTGAAGAACCAGATCTTGATCCAGAAATTAATAAAGATTTCTTTGAAGGAATTGTGTTACAATTAGATCCCTGTTTGTTGACCGAAAGTGGAATCAGGTAAACTTTCTATTACTGTTTTTCGAAGAATATATGTGTATTTAATATTGTGAAAAATACCATTACCTCCACACACTTTTTTTTTTCTATTAAAGCTTATTGGAAATATTTGAGGAAATTTTAGTGATGATTTTTTTTAAAAAGAATCTTTACTGGTGTAAATTATAACCTGATGAATTTTTGATAAAAATATTTTTATCTAGGTAATGTTAATTTATTTTCTCATTAATTTAAACATCCATGTTCCATAAATTTTGTCATTTTAAATCATCATGAATGTCATTTTGAAATTTTCTGAAATGTGCAATTTTTTTCATATTGTGGTATAAAAATTATCATGTAAAAAAAAAACAGGAATTTATTTGTAGAATTGAGGAAATGATGCAAAAATTGTTTTTTGAAAAATATCATAAATTCAGCTTTTGCTAAACCTTTTGTTGAGGAAAATATATGAAATTAAAAATTCTATTAATTATCCTGAAAAGGAAAATTAAATGTTTTTTAAATTTTTTTACTGTTAAATAACAAAGTTTGGATGCTATTTTAAGGCAGCATTTGTATAAATATCTAGCAAGTGAACAAAAAGATGACTTATTTCACTTCCTTCTGTATCCCCCCCTTAACTTACATGCATCCCCTTCAGATGTCAAGTCTGTTACTCATAGCTGCTGCTAAAAAGTACATGTTTTTGTTGGTAGTTAGACACAATTTATGATTCAATTGGAGATTCACTTATATTTGAGAATTAATTGAATGAGTTTTTTGGTCTCTGCGTATTTCTTCAGTCAGTGAAGATACGTAACTCTTAGATGCCTTACTCAAAACCATTTAAGACTGTAGAACATCTGGATTATTTTTATATATTATCAAATGATGAAGATTGCACGGGTATTTGTTAATTACTTTCAGAAGAAAGTGAATGTTTGAATGATGAGAAAGATGTAAATGAAGATATTTTGAACCTACTCTGTCAACAGATGTTTGTGGTAAAATTAAAATTTTCTAAAAATCCTTTAATTATACTTGAAAGGGTGAATTTAAAGAGGAAACTCAAGTAAAATGAAAGAAACATTACTAAGGGAAAAAATGTAAATTCCAGGAAAATCTAAAGTACTGACAGCATTGAAATGATTACTATGTTAACTTACCTCTTCAGTTGAGTTGTGTGAAATTTATCACAAATTTCAGAACAGGATAGAAGATTTGATGCATGTAACAAATATGACAGAAGTCTGCAATGCAAAAGGAAAAATTTCTTACTGCAGTTGAAAATGACATAGGATTGTTTTTTGGATTACTGTTGTTTAGTGAATATCATTAAGTACCTGCTTCAGATTTATACAGGAGCACACAATATTTATTGGTCTCTTTTGTTTCTGCAAGTTAAGCCTGCAGTGAGATTTGGAAACTAAAAGAACCCCTTTGGCCCCTCCATTTTTATTGATAATACCACCATGTGTTGTGATCAGGAGATTAAATAAGAAAATGTCTCCCTACTAAAGAATAAGAAAGAAACTTTTCAGCAGTTAAGCATTTTCCATTTTTAATTCAGTATAGATAAATTGATGGTCCCATATTACAGTCATCATTTGGTTATAAAATATGGATGTGTACCATTCCAACAGTGGCTATTTATATGCTGTGAAAACAGAAATTAGAAAGTACAAAATGCAGTACTGAAATAGAAAACTCTTCCCTTGGATCTAAAGTTGTGTAGAAATTTATTAGGATGTTTAAATTTCGGACAAATATGAAATTTACTTAGACAACTTTTTTTCCCCCACAAACTGTTGGCAGAGCTTATTTGAAAAAAGTTTCAAGGCAGTAGAAAAAATTTGGAATTTTTGGGAGACTTGATATATCTTATTCAAGTCTTATAAAAATATATGTGAGAATGGGAGTTGATTTGTTCTATGGACTTCCTGGATTCTATCAGTTTATGTTTAGAAGCAATAAATAGTATTGGGATCTGCTTAGCAATGGGCTAAGTACAGCTGTTGTTGCTGTATTGATTTTACAATCCCCATTTGCACAAAGGTACAAAGCAGAACAATCGCCTTTAAATTTGTGTTTGCTTTGCATGATACTGAAAATTTATTCTGTTCCTCAACCTTGTGTGAAAAGTTGTAAATCTCTTTTAGATGATTATATGTACATTATCTTGTGCCTTCAACACAAGGATATTTTGCTATGTTGGAAGACTAAAAAAAATGTTCTTGAGTACAAGAAAAAATTGCATGAGAAATTTTTTCCCTTTTATCACAGATAGTAGAAAAACCTCAGAACACAAAAGCCCAAAATAATATTTTTTGTCTTTATTTGTTGTTTTGATGGACTACGCCCACTTTTTATTTTTCTTGCATTCTTAAGCTGTTAAAGGCTAATTATTTGTGATTCTCTATCAGTGAACCCCACCCTGTCAATTCATCTGGAAGTCACTATATCTAATTCATCCCCAAACAGCTGCTGCAGTGACAAGTGCAGGTGGCCAGCGGTGGGGGTCATTGTTTGTTGCTTGGCCTCGCGGGTCAAGCGACATCTGGTCTGAATTTCAGACGGCTAGGGAATGCCGTGACAATGGGTATCTCGTATGAAAGTCTTGCCTGTGGTGCACCGCGGATAGAGAGTGGGGGCTGTGAGGGCCCAGGTGTGAGATAAATAGATGAGAGTTATGATGCCTTGATTCCAGACGGACGGGAATGTGTTTGTGTTTTGCCGCCAAGAAATGAGAGAGAGAGACCTAAGGTGGCCCGGGACGGGCAGACCTTTTTCTTTGACCTGCCAATGATAGCCATTTCCAGGGCAGACCCTCTTTCTTTTGACCTGCCAAGAGAAAATCTAGGGCGTGGGTGGACCCTACTCTGGTGTTTAAAAAAGGGGTGAATTTTTGAGAAGAAAAGAAGACGGAGGAGAGAAAACTGAGGAGACTTGAGAAAGACTGAAACCTAACAGAGAGAGAAGAAGCGCTTGATATAGAGCCCTAGGAGTATAATTTTGATTTTGAGCCCCGAATGTCACCAGAGAAACCAGCGGAGAAAAACCGTAGAGAGTGGTTCGAAAGCAAGTATCGTCTGGTGCCTTATGAATAAGGATTGACCTCGAGTGAAAGATCGTCCCGCCTCGGCCTTTGGCTTCCATGAATGAACATCATTTTAATAAATAAAATGAAGCAATTAAATACGCTAAAATATTAGACAGGTGCTGCAACAAATTTTGTACTAACAACTGACTCCATACATTACATATTGCTCTTAATTTTGATACAAAGATTATTTGTTACTTATTTCATCATACTGCTATTTTTTCTTATTTCAAATGGCCATAAGTAAGTAATGCCTTGTAAAAATTCTTCAAATGTCAAAATTTCTGCTTATGAATTATGTAACATTTTATCTTTAAAACAGTGAAAAGCTTAATAACATTTTAGTAAAATTCACCATTACTTAAAAAAAAATTATGAATAAAATCTAAATCCTTTTGGAACTCATAAATATCGTGAATCATATTTTTTAAAACTATGTTAAAAAAACAACAATTAAGTATTAAATGCTGATATTCCATTTATTCTGTGGAACATGTTTTAAATCATATAAAAAGTTTGTGGGAATTTCTTCCCCCCTTCCTCCCCAGTTGTGTTCGAATTTTAATCACTAGTGTGTGTTACCTTTCAACTGTAGTGTAGTGTTTAACTAGTTATGTGTAAAATTTATATGAAGTTCTTTTGTTTTCACGATTAAATTAACTTGTCTTTCTCCAATTAAAGTTGCTTAAATTGATTTTTTTTTACTGTGTATAATCTTACTTTAAACTTATTTTTTATGTAACTTTAACAATTCGGAAAATTTTACAAAAAGTATACATGTTACATTTTCAGATGTTTCGACCGTTTCTTCAAAGCTGTCAATTCTAAAGAAAGTAAATTAATAGCAAAGCGGAGAGCTTATCTGATGAATGATCTAGAACTTTTAGGATTAGATTACTTATGGAGAGTAAGTATTTTATCTATGGGAATGTGTGTGTTTCTTCCCCAAGCTGTATTTTTTTTTAAAATTAAATTTTGACATGCTTTAAAAAATTATATTTGCAAATTTCTAATGAAATTTTATGTATGAGCTCTTAATTTTTTCAATCCTATTCTCAATTTGACAAAATTTATGTCGCTGTTAATAGCTGCAAACAGAGATTATGATGTTAATGTGACTAATTGAATGGCTTCTAAGAGTTTTCTCATTACGGTAGCCTTTTTTTTCTGTAATCAATTTTTCATCAAAAAATAGTCTTAATTTGCAAACCATAAAATTTTGCTAAAGGCTGCTGAATTATGAGAGCTTAAAAAAATAATTGCTTTAATGTTAAAATGTTGCTAATGTTTAATGCTAAATGTTGTTTATGTCTCAAACATCTAACAATAAAATTTTTTATATTTAACACTTTTCAAAGAAATTTGCATCTGTGGGAGAATATTCAAAGGCTGAACCTTGTTTGCCCTAATTAACTCACACTTAATCAGATCACTAGCAATCATCAGAGGGGAAAAATAGAAAAAGTTTATCTTGTTTTCAGTAGGTGTTTTACTGCAGTTTCAGTATGGTATTTCCAAGTTAATTAGTTAAAGACGCATTTGGTTATTTAAAATAATACATTCAAATGCATGTCACAATATGCATAAAAAATGTAAATTACTAGAAAATACTGTGATAAAAAAAAATCTGAATTGTGACATAAATTTTTTTGATGTTTAGTTTCCTCCATGCCATAACATACATAAATAAAAATTCATGGAATTGCCTCCAATAGTCGGGAAATATTCAAAGTGATCTCACAAATTGGGAAATGTTGGGCTCTATACTATTTTGTAGTGTGTAATTATCAATCAACTTGTTATATGCATTGTGTGAAAACTGGAAAATGGTCAAAACTTTTATTTTTGAACTAGCAACATTAATTTAAAAAGATACAATATGTTGTATCAAATATAAAAGTTTTAAAGTAGAAATTAAGTAAAAGGGAAATGTTAATAGGTTTTTTTACTGTGAAATAAATTTCAGCAAATTATTTTGTTTGAAATATATAAAATATATGGTGCTAATTGAATTCAAACAGGATTCAAAACATAAAACTGTTTAAGGCATTATCTGCCTAATTCTGTTAAAAAATTCATTACTTATGGAAAAAATTTTACTTCAGTTATTAAATAAATTAATCACAATTAGCTTTTTAATTTAGCTCTATTTTAAATGATTGACAGTAGTATCAGTTTTACTTATCTATGATAAGAATTGATAAGTTTTCTGTTTTTATTATTATTGTTGGACAAGTTAGTATACTAACAGAATTAAAAGATTATGAGTTTGGTTCTAATCTCATCCAAGACAATTTTTCCAGTATAATCTACCCTTTTTACCATGTTTTTATTAACTCGCTTTCTTGTAATTGATTTTAAACTAACTTCTTGATAAGCTATAGACTTGAAATTTGGACCATAGCTCAGAAGTGGATGAAAATGTGTAAAAAGAAGCTACCCGGGGCCCCGATTTCGACAGGGGCCCCATATAACTCTGGAACTTACACGAATTTACACAAAGACCACCTGTCGATTGCACTGATCGACTTCATCTATGTATTCAGTTTTGTGATTCTGGGGTCAAAGAGGGGGCTCCCAGGTTATCATGTTTTTATATTAATTCGCTTTCTTGTCTGCCTGTCCAGGTGGAGTTTTACAATTGATTTTAAACTAACTTCCCAATAAGCTAGAGACTTGAAATTTGAACCATTGGCTCTTTGTGAAAAGCCCTCATGTAGCTGAACAGTGCGATGTTAATATTCACTCACTCAAGCTCTTTGTGTATTAGTATGAAAATTTGACAGCGAATGTTCCTGCACTGTCTTTATTATTTTAAAATCACTAAAAAAAATTCAAAGTCTGTTATGTTTAGCAGATTTAATGCTTCACTAATTCTACTGAATTAGGAGATGCTTTCTGTGAAAAAACTCGTGTTTAAATTTAAGTTACTGGCATGTTTGAAAAAATTACCTGTAATGTTTTTCATTTTATAAGTCCTGATATTTTAACAAATTCTGCATTAATCTTTGTCTTTCTTCACTCTCGTAGGTCGTTCTCAATGCTAATGAAGATGTGGCTAATCGAGCAATAGAACTTTTAAAAGAGACTTATACAAACTTAGGGCCTCAGTTACAAACTAGTCAAATGGAAATACATGAAGATTTTGTACAGTCCTGTATGGATCGTTTAAGAGCAGCATTTGATACAATTACTGTTCTGGAACGAGATAAAGATAGTGTAAATAGATTACGTCAAGAAACCACAAGAATGGTCCGTATTTTAAAAGTTCTGCGAGAATACGTTGGACAATGTGATGGTGATTATGGTGAAGAAAGATCAATATTGCCCATGGCAAGGTAATATTTGGAAGATAAAATATTCTTTTAAATTTCAATTATAAAATTTCGATGTCATGAATTTTACAAAGATCATATATATACACCCTTCTGCCGGATTAAGTGTTAATATTTCATCGAGTTTCCTTATTTAGTGTAGGTTAGAAATGACATGAAATAATTTATAGTGATTTGAAATGTTTCTTTAAAAATGTATTTTAGTTTTTAAATAAGAATTGCTAAACTTCCATGAGTTAATTTAATTTTCATTTCTTAATTTTAAAAACATTTGAAATTGCTTTCTACTTTTTCAGTACTGAAAATATAAAGAATGATTTTGTGAAATACAATTTCGTTTGTTTTGTATTATAAAAATGTGTTTTATATCTTTTCTTTGTTGTTGTGGATATAAAAAAATATAGCTACTCATGGTATGTTAATTAAATAATTATTTGCAGAGCACACAGAGGAAAGCAGTTATCTCTTACCATAAGATTTTCTAACCAAGGTCGTAGTTTTGATGATACAGAGGTTTGGACACATTTAAATGACACGTTGGGAGCAGTCCGTCGACAAATTTTGACAAGGTATCTTGTTAAAAAAAGTTTGTTTCTTATATGATAAAATGGAAAAACATACAAAAAAGTTTTGAAAATCTGGATTATTTAGGCATTATTAAAAGAAGTCAAATAATTGTTGTAATTGAAATATAAATTGAAATATGTATGTAAAAAAAGTCTAAATCTCATTGAAGCAGGGGATTACAGAATAAATTTAAATATTTTTTTCAAAACAAACCTGATGTGGATATTTTTTTAAAAAAATTATTTAATTTCTCATTTTATTCTTAGGGTCAAAGCAAACAATGTAAATATGAAAGTAGACTTATTTGTCAATGGTGAACTTCTGGATCCTGCAGATGACAAAAAACTTGTTTCACAACTACCTTTCAGGGATAAAATGGTAAATATACTGTTTGTTTTAATCCATTTTTAGAAATTTTTAAACTGTTTTTTTTCTTAAAGAATCCAATTATTATGGCTTTCTTTAGCCAGTGTTAAAAGCATACAATTCAAACTTCGGACATACTTCCAAAGAGAATAATAAATTTACGTAGTTCTGAAATGTATATTTTTCATTTTGTGTTCTAAACATTCTTTACAGTTGCAGTTTTTTTCTTGGAACATTTAAAGTTTACATCACATTATTGGAAACAAAGTATGAAGCATGTTTTTTTGCAGAAAAAAAGTTTATTTATTTTAAGCAGAAATAACTAATATAAAAATACCAATAGATAGCTGTCCTCTGATTATTTAATTTTAAATGTTAGAGTATCATTTTTCTGGGTTAGTGTTCTCTGAGTAATATTTTGAGATGCAGAGGTTTTTAAAGCATTTACTTTCTTGAATATAATTCTCTTTCTAAGAATGATAAAAGTGTTCAATGCTGTTTGTTTTATTGGAGAAAGAATTTAAAATAAAATCAATACAGGTACTATAAAAGTGAAATAGTCTTGTTTTTTTAGATATGATTAAAATCTTGTTTTCAGTGATAAATATGTGGTTATGATCACAAACTTGTAGCTAGAGTGTCGTGAGTTTGAGTCTTGGTGCAACTGAACACTTGCCTTGTAGAGGGAGTGGATGTACATTAAATCTGTCAAGGCTCAATGTATAATGGGGTGCCTCCACAGGTATTGTCCTAGTCGCTTGATTGGGGTTCAAAATGACAAGATCCGTCGCCAATAGCTCTCATATTGCTTTAGATGCGATGTTAATGTAACTCTCTCAATAATAAATATTCTGTAAACATAGTAAAAAAGTAGTAGTGGTAATGTTTTGCTACTTTTCCTTATGAAAACAAGTTTTTCCTCTTTTGATTTAATAGCAAGGTGTGTATAAAAATATGTAAGTAAAATTTTTAAAAAAATATTTAAAGTTTTTGAAATCCATAAAGTGTTTAGGTCTATCCTGAAATAATATCTTTATAAATTGTTGTTTTAAAAAAATCTTAGGAAAATAAGTGAGATTTTTCTTTATTGACAATAATTTAATTTTCTAAAATTGTTTTAAATTTGATTTTGTACATTAACAGTATTAAATGATTTATACTTAATTTTTTAGATCATATCTGCAAAACTGTGTCAAATTGGCACAAATATGCCATCTTCTCCAGATTCTAGTTCAGATAGTTCCACTGGCTCTCCTCAGCATCCATTTGATGGGCCTAATGTGGAGGCTGAAAACTGTCTTCCCGGTGTGGTAAGTTATATTGTTTAAAATACTTAGTTTTTTTTTATATATTTTTTACAATGAGTTTGTTTTTTAAAACTTTTTTTCTTTCAAATGGTCTGCACTTTGGCAGTTTAGCCTTTGCAGACATAAGCAAGTCCTCAAGAGCCATTTCATTTGTGGAACCATCTAGTAACAGCTCCCACTACCAAATTTTTGATGCTTGAATTTATTCAATGAATATTATTAAATTTATTTAATTCAAGCAAATTTGCAAAGAGTACCAGAGCTAAATTGATATTCAGGATTTTTACCTGCTATATAATATGACATGTGCCAACAATTTTTGCATCCAAAAAAATCTATAGATTCCAGTTGGGATTAAACTGCAATAATGGGCTGATGAGGCAGGTACATTACCTCTAAGCCACTGAGCCAATTAGTTTTCAAAACTGATATGCATTATCTCTTAAAATTGCTTAGTGTAAAAATGTGCGTTAAAGTAAAAAAAAACGAAAACTATATTGAAAATACATTTTACTTTAAAAAGAAGGAAAACTTATTAATTTCTATTTAAAAATATTGTTAAAGATATGAATAAAGATTTTCTCTTTTTTAATTTCTCATATAAAAATACTGTGCAAATATGTTATATTTTGAAATGAAAAAATTCATTCTTAATTAAATTTAATTTTTTAAATTATAACCATTTAAGTTTACCTTTCCATGTATGTATGTATACCCATTGCAATGGAAATTGAGTTTTGATTTTCAAAATATAGTTTTTAATCAAATATTTTTTACATTTGAAATTATTTCTTTAAAAATGAAAATCAGTATCCCCTGTTATGTTTTACTTGTTAAAAGTTTAAGGGGTTAAATATGCAGTAACTCCTTTAGTAAATCAATTGTATGACTATTCTATACATAATATGAACAGAAAAAATTTCACTTTTATTTTGTAAATAAACTAGTCAACATTAGTTATTAGGTTTATTTCTCTCCAGTTTTTTGTCTTTTTTATTGTATAAATCATTCTATCCTATTTATTTTTCGCCTTTTGATAAAATCTGAATCAATATTCCTTGACTGATCTCTCATTTTTACATGATTATACTTAAATATGTTAAGTTTCTGTTATAAAAATATTTGATATTTTAAGATAGTGTGTGATAATGAGTATTTGAAAAATATTTTTACTTAATATTTTTTTTAATTGCAGTTAATGTCTCAGCAACAAGGTTATGCTCAATTTCTTTTCCAACTGGCTGATTTAGGAAGCAATTTAAATGTGCCTGCCTTACGGGATGAAGCGCATGCTGTTTTAAAATTAATGCCACCAGGTTTGTAATGGTTATTTCGTTAGTAGGGATTTTTATTTACTGTATCAATATTTTTAATAATTACATTAGTTTCTTAAAATTCTGGTGTGTTTGTAGTTGTATTTTCAAGCAGTATGAAGGGGGAGGGTAGTCTTTTAAAGAATTTTAATTATTTTTTCTATTTAAGCTATATATAGGTAAAATTTATACAATTATTAATAGTTGGCTTTAATCGATAACATATAGTTGTAAATATTAACTCTCAACATTTATCCAGAAATGAGGGGTAGGTAAAAATCTCTTCAATGTACTTTATGTTATTTCTGTCGAGTGTAGTCGTGGTAATTCTTATCACTTCTTCTTTCAAAACAATGCAACCGGTTACTGGCCAAGGCTGTCTCAATCCGCTTAGATCATCTTGATCTATTTGCTGCTACATTCTTCCATTGGTTAACTCCCAAGTCCTTCAACCACTTTTCCCCTTTATCCATCCACCTTGGTCTTCCTCCTTCCCCCTGGAGTTTGGAAAGTTATTTTCTTAACTGGAATTTTATTACTCTATTGAAGTATATGTCCCAGCCACCTTATCTGGGAAGCCTTGATCACTTTGACTATGTTTGGTTCTCTGTATTTTGATTGAAGTTCAAGGTTCTATTGTATTCTCCAGATTCCGTTTTCTCCAACCGCACCAAAAAATTTTCTAAGATTTTTCTCTCAAAAGTCATCAGTTTCTCTTCATCTTCTTTGTTAATTGTCCAGCATTTGCTTTCATAAAACAATTGGTCTTACTAGAGTTTTGTGTAACTGTATTTTTGTTTTGCAACTTATGTATTTAGATTTAAACTGGTTTTGCAATCTGTGATAACATCCGTTAGCCATCGATTCTATTTTTGATTTCAATTTTTATGTCATTACTGTTATCCACAATTGTGCCTAAGTATTTAAATGGAGTCACATGTTCAAATTCATATTCATTAATTTTCAGTGGTTGTAGATTTGAGATTCTGTTTGTTATTACCATGAATTTAGTTTTTTCTTCATTGACCATCAATCCTATGTTTTTTGATGCTGTTTCAAGTGTACTGAAGGCCCCTACTAGAGCTGCCATAATTCTTCCTGCAATATCAATATCATCTGCAAATATGCTAGCAGTTGTACAGATTTTACAAATGTTGTTTTCAAAGTTTGTATACCAGAGTCTCTAGTTCTATAATTCTTATCACAGCCAGACAAAATTGACATAAATGATATTCATTATTCAAAACAAATTAAATTTTATTAATGCATTGATGTTGCTAACTTAAAATCTTTCTTGTTGTTAATTTTGATTCACCCCCTACCAGGTAAAAGTAGAAAATGATGTATGGTTTCAAATTTCGCTTAAATCAGATCTGTACTTTTCCTGAAAATATCCTCTTCTCTTTACTAGGATAGTAAACAAATTTGAAGGACCATGTATTACCTTACTATGTAACAATTAATTTAAACAAAAATTTTTATACCCACTTTTTTTTTTGTTCACTATAACATTTTAAAGTTCTCTAAATTAATGTGAAATACAACATTTCTTGTTTAATGTTATATTTAGTATAATGTGAATTATTCTTGTAAGTTAATATTATAAGCTCAAAAATAGATTGTTCATAGTATTTTCCCATTTATACAAATACCTTATAATCATGTGATTGACAGATAAAAATTATAAGCTAATGTATTTGACTCTGTAAAAGGGTCATATATTAATTGTATAGAAACATATACCCATTTAATTACCAAAGCTCATATTTTAAAAAAGTTGTCTGAAATATTTGAAGTTAACAGTATTTAGCTTTCAACTTAAGTTTCAGTTAATGCCCTTTGTACCATTAATTGTAATATCAACTTTGATGAAAATTGTAAAAGTTAGTATTTAGTTACCATAAAATCCAGTGCATAATGCTCACTTTTAACACACAAAAAATAAGATCGAAAGTTACGAGTGCATGTTATATGCTGGGTATAAAAACGATAGCTTTAAAAATTAAAAAAAGAGATGAGAATAAAAAAAAAAATTAGGTTTTACATGCATTGAAGTACTGTTTATTTAAAAGAAATTACATTTCTTATGAACTTAAGGGTTGTAGTTCTAGAAGTATGCTATTTCTTCAAAATCTTGGGAGAATACCTCAGATAAATGACTTAAAAACACAAAAGCATTGCACACTTACATTTTGGGTTTCTTCATAAAAAATGGGGTGTGCGTTATATGGCAAATATACCTTAAAATAAAAAATGCAGCTTGAAAGTATAGGTGCGTGCTATATGCTGGTAAGTTTGTTTTTAGACAAGTTACTTATGAAATAATTTTGCTGATCTCTTTATATATAACTTTCAGATACTCATACCTATGAAAAACTAAAAACAATATGCTTAGAAAACTCCAAGATGGGAGAAAAATCTTCATCACCATCCTTAGAAAATATCTTTTTTGCACCTTCATCATCTGAAGTACTTTACACTTTAGAGGTTAGTATTTTCATACTTATAATGGTCTTTGCTCAGTTTAATAGGCATGAAATGATGTTTAGAAAACTGGGCACTTTTTTGAAATCTTGATTTACTATTTGTAACATATGCATCATTTTCTTTGAAATGGTGTAAGTCCATTTTTGACAAAAAAGTTAGTTGCTATAACTTTGAATGCAATCTGCAATGAGCTTATTATCTATGAACAGTTCCCAAAAAAATTCTTCAAAATTTACATCATTTTTTCAATATAAATTTACGTAGTTAATGAAATCACTAATATAATTATTTTGAAAGTAGTAAATATCATAATATAAAATAGACTTATATACCATATAATATAAATGGACTTTTTTTGTGCAATGTGTGTTTAGAAATGTGTATCGGTTTATTGATGTAAGGATTTCAATTACTTATCTTAAAATAGATGCATAAATTATTTGGGACTAACTAAACAAGTGGCCAAGTTCTAAAATATGCATATTTTAAGGTTTACAAACATTGCTTGTGGCGGCGGTAGCCTAGTGGTCAAGGTAACGGACTTGTGGCATGTGATGAGTTTGAGCCTAGTACTGTTGAAGACCCGCCATGCAGAAGGGCCGATGCTCGTTAAATATGTCAAGGCTCGAATGTCTTTCTGTTAATGTAATGTGGGAGGTGGGTGCCAGCTCGGTTGTCGACCTTATTACTTGGCCATGGTTCAAAATTATGAGGTCTGTCCCCAAAAGCCTTCGTGTAGCTGAATACTGCAAAGTTAACATTCACTCACTCCTTCACTGCAATCATTGCCATTCTTTAAAAGAACTTTATCAGTTCTAAAGCTAATTATAAAATATTTTTTTCCTTGAATAAGTGATACAAATGAGTTATATGTGCTCTTTTTCTGAAATTCTTTACTTGCATGATATCTTTTCTTTTAATCCTAATGTCAGACAATTTAATGTTTGATGATTGATTTTTGTTACAAAATATAGTGTTTGTATTATCATTTATGAAACTTAATTATTTCTTTTTAAATATTTTTGGCTTTCTAAAAAATTTTCTTGCTGTCTATAATTATTAAAATCTTGAGATTGATCATGCTATTTTCAATTTCAATCATTTCATAACTCTAAATTATAATGTATAGTGGCAATTGCAATGAAATGATCAAGGTTGCAAACTCATAGCCAGTTTTGTTTTTGTTCAACAGTGTATCTGAGTTATTGTCATTAATGACATACTGAAGAAAGGTTGATATATATGAAATCTGTTGATGCTTAAAGCACTGGTAAAATGTGGAAGTTGGGAGAATAGGGTGCTAGCTTGGGTGTCGTTCCTTGTCGCTTGACAGGGGCTCGAAATTGCAAGGTTTGTCACCAATAACTCTAGTGTAACTTCAGAGTGCATCATTAGTAAACAATTATATTTAATATTTTGAATTAATTCCTGTCAGTTTGCTAAATTTGAAATGCATAAGTGATTCAGATTTGTTCTCATAATTTTATTTTTACTAAGCAGATGATTCCATCCATAAATTTTTTTGCCATCTTTTCAGTGTATTATTAAAATATAAATGTGAAATGTGATTTACTGTCTAAATGTGTTCTTGAATTATAGCTATTTGCATTTAAATGTGTAAAAAATCTGCTTTTAAATTTATCAATATGAAACTGTTAAAGATTTTTTAAGTACATAAACGGTTCATTACACCTTCTATTTTCCTAGGTTGTATATACTTTGCTTATGCCGGCTCATAATCCCATGTCAGAAGAGGCTCAGAGTTTTCAGTATAACTTTGTTCGAAGTGGTGGTGTACCAGTAGCCCTTGGAATGTTAACAAAAAATAATTTTTTAGCTGGTGCAGACGTCCCCACAAAACGGTAAATCACATTCTTTGAAAGTTTCTGAATAGTTGATAATTGTTATGAATTTTAAATTCTTTTTGATAAAAAAAATTAATAGGTAATAACAAATAACTTGAAATTTGACACAATTATTTTTGCAGCTGTTGTAAGATATATTTTATTGATAATGCTGATATTTAGCTAACAAACTAGCCATTTTTTGGATGTTATTACAAAATAGTTAATTTGTATTCTAAAGTGTTTTTTTTAGTTATCAAGTATTATTGCATACCTACATAAGAGCAAATATTATACCTGCATGCAATGACTAAAAAGGTTTGATTAAAAGTACGTATATAAAATAATGCTTCACATGAAACCTGTAATATATCATATTTGAACAGTATAAGATACAAAGTTGTATGTAATTAAATTTTGTGAGTACTTTCTCAAATTTTGGTTTTTTAACACATTTTTATAAGTTTCACTTGTATGTAATGGAATCTTTGAACTCGATTTTTACCCTCTTTAAAAGGTCAGACTAATTCGAAATTTCACACACTTTTCAAGGACCCATGACAATACAATAATTTCATAATTTTGTTTCATTCTAATGATCAGGATTTTAAGGATTTACAAGATTTGGCGACTAATTCATTATATCGTTTCTAGGTTTGGCAACTAATTCATTGTGTCGTTTCTAGATTTGGTAACTAATTCATTATATCGTTTCTAGATTTGGTGACTAATTGCATAAACCATTTTCAGATTTGGCGACTAATTCCATATGCCATTTCTAGATTTGGCGACTAATTCCAGATTTAGCAACTAAAAGATTAAGGTGTAACCCTAAAACTGCAAAATAGGCTTCTGGTTAGTAAAAAATAAAATAAAAGTGTTCTTTATATGAAAAAAGGTAGGGTGGGTAGAAATGGTTTTTCTGAAAATGGAAATAAAAAAAAACTTGTGGATGTGAATAAAAATAATTTATGTTCTAACTGCTAAATATTTTTTATTTTTATAAAGCAAGACGTTTAGAAGTGATGATACGAACTAACATTACAGCAATCCGAAGCCCCATTAACGGAGAGAATAAATACCCTTCAGATCCATTACTGTAAAATATGGCGTATAACGCGCATTTTTAACACAAAAAATAAGATCGAAATTTTTAAGGGTGCACTTTATACACTGGGTATAAAAACAATTTCCTTAAAAATAACAAAAGAGATGGACATAAAAAAAGATTTACTTCTACACACATTGGAATACTGTTTATTTAAAAGAAATAACATGCCTTATGAACTGAAAGATGTAGTTTTAGAAGTATACTCTATTTTTTTCAAATGTCTGGGATAATGCCTCAAATGAATGACTTCAGAACATAAGAGCATTGTATACTAACATTTCAAATTTCTTAGTAAAAAGGGTGCGTGCGTTATACGGCAAATATACCTAAAAATTAAAAAATACAGCTTGAAAATATAGGTGCGCGTTATACACTGGATTTTATACTAATTAATATCCATTAAAGAGCAAGACTAATTCTGGCCCCAAATATCAAACTCAAGGATAAATTCAACAAAGAATAAATGATAGTTTTTAAAAACTAAAAAACAGGCTTTTATTGTAGATTGAACTAAAAAAAAAGGAAAAATAAATTATAGTTAAAAAGAAAACTAAAAAACACTCTTTTTAGTGAATCGAACTAAAAAGTAAAAAAATCATTCTTAATATAAGAATAAAATGATTAACGAGAAAATTAATGTCATTGTGGTAAAAGTATGGGATTCTTTGTACTACATATTAACACTAACTCGGCATTTTGGAATAGGAACTAGTAAGAAATTACAATTAATATAGAGCACCCCATGCTTTTATTGTAATGACATTATTTTTCTTGTTAATCATTTTATTCTTATATTAAGATTTTTTACTTTTTAGTTCGATTCACTATAAAAGCGTGTTTTTTAGTTTTTTTAAAAACTATAATTTATTAATGACTTATTTCCAAAACTTATTATTACCGTATGCTTTATTATAAATAAGATTCTTTTTTTGTGAGGGGGGTCATATTAGCATAGTATTCATAGATGCAAACTCTTGACGTCACTGCACCACTGAAGACCTACCAATGTAGAATAGCTGATACACATTGAATCTCTTTTGAGGTTCAAAGTCCTTTGTTGGTATGGTGTGGAAGTTTGAAGAGTAGGGTGTCAGTTGAGGTACCATATTTGTGTCATTTGATAAAAATGTTTAGGTTTATATCCAATATCCCTTGTGCAGCTTCAAAGTATGGTATGATTAAAAAATAAATTTGTAAGAAATGATTAAAATTATGTTGTTTGCTTCTTCAATGAGATTGGAACTTTTTGGTTGTGCAGATGATGAATGACTAGTTATATTTAATTATATTTGAATAATAAAAGGAATACATTTCTCACTGTTGTGTTGAATGGAATATTTAATAAAAACCTGCTAGGTTGTGTATATGTAATGGGTGTTGTATAATTAATTTCTAATCAGTCAGTAAAACCCCTGATCTAGAATTTTTTCATTGATTATTAATTTAAAGGGGGATGTATGTATAATTTTAAAAACAACAGATTTATATAACATTATAACCAGTTATGCAGGAACAAATTCAGATTAAAAATTAATCGAAAAACATATAAAATGTGTTTAAACAAGTTATCACTGTATTGATATTTTAAGAAAAACTTTTGCATTAATTTTCATATAAACAGCTCATACATATATTTTTAGTAATTTAAGATAGTCCCCTAATTTTATGTTTATGTGAATTAAAAAAATTTTTAAAAAAGAAACCAATTGGAGAAAATAATGTTTACAGTTTGAAATATTAGCAAATCATTTGAAATCTGTGTGAAAAAGTATTTAAAATATCTTGTGAACGTGTATTAATCTACGTGTATTAATCACTTCTAGTAAAACAATTAATAAAATTTACCTTTGTGTTTCATTACATATTGTGTATTACTGAACTTGCTTTTTTGTAATTGTTTCAGAGCCGCTTATCTAATAGTGCTTAAAATCTGTAAACTTCTTTTAACTACCGTTGGAAAGTGCATTGTACAAGTTGAAGCAGAAGCTATTAATGCCCGAGGCTCTCCAGGTTCCCTTTCACCTTCATCAAATACTGTAATGCTTACTGGAAGAACATCTGTATTACAGCAGGCACTCACTCACATCCCTAATCCAAACTCAGAATTTATGTTACGAAATGTGTCTGCGAGACTGGCCCAATTGCTCCATGATCAAGTAAATGTGTGCATTAATTTACTTTTTGAAAGAAAAAAAAGGTGTATAGTTACACCTAGCATGTGTTACATAAATTGACTGATAAAATAATTTTAGATGTTTAGCTAAACAGTAAAGAATTTGATTCAAAGGATTATATTGTTTTGAAAGGCAATGTTAGTAAACTTTCGGATTAAAAAGAAGTAAACGAATTCTCAGACATGCTAATTGTTAAATCTAGCTCATTCTAGGTATAAAAATAATTAAGATGCATTTGATTAAAAGCTTGTATTTTTAATTAAAAAGGGTGAGATCTAAAATCGACTTTACTTATATATTGTTAAAAATATAATTTTTTTTAAATGAAATTTTTAAAAAAAATTATTTTTTAATATAAAAATAATTATATCAGTATTTAAATGATTGTGACACATAAGAAAACATAAATAAATTCAGTAAATAATATTTTATCTATGTATCAGTTTTGTAATTTTTTCCATTAAAAGTCATTTTAAATAAAAAAAAATTTGATTGATTGAAAATGATCTATTTTTGATGTGAAGAATTGAATATAATAAAATAATTTACTGTAATATTAATAAGTAAAATATCTTGAGTAAATTATATAAAAGAATTAGTTGTCAGTTGTAGGCTGGTCTACTATAATATACCTTTTGCCTCAGCAGCTATTGAGTTTTATAGATTTTGGAGCATATACATAGACAATAATTCTGCAAGAGATGCAACCTTTTTGTATGATGATGCAGTTGTTTCTTGAAGATAAATTATATAGAATAACGGTTTTGCACCTAAAAATTTACTCATTAGTTGTTTAATAGAATTTTTTTTCCTGATCAGTTTATTAAATTTAAATTCTTGAAATTCTCCATTTTTTAAAAAAAATTAACGAGAAAACTACACTTAGGAAGTAATGACATCGAAAATTATTTTATACAAACTTTTTTGATGAGATATAAGAAAAACAAAAGTATGTAAATACATTTGCTGTTCCATATGTATAAATTTTTGAGAAGTTTGGATGAATTTAAAAATCTTTTAAGCATTGATCTATAGTTGATTATGAAACTTTAATAGTTTTTATTAAAAAAAAATACTTTGCTGCTTCTATTTTAGGCAATAGCTCACCGTCCTGACCTCGATACTGTTAGATCTATTATGAAAATGACTTGGGCCTCCTCATCTGGCTCTATGGAATTATTGCAAAATTCTTGTGCAGAGCTTCATTTATTGGAAGAAAAGGTTCAATTAATATTAATGATTAACTTTAAAAAAGTTTATTTACATTTTTATCGTTAATTATCTGTTTATGACTTTTATGTTCTTTTTAGGTTTGCAAATCCATTGACACAGAAGAAATTCAACTGTGTCGTGAAGCTTTAGAAGTTTTAACAATATCTTTAGCTCTCTGTCCTGAAGCCTTAGATATTCTTATGAAAGAAAAATTTTGGCATTTATTTATTATAGATTTATTGCTCATTTGTAAAAATCGGTACGAAATTTCTCTCTATTTTATCACATAAAACATCCAAGTATTAAGTATTAATCCATCCAAGTATTAATAAATTAACATGCATTAGTAGTATTATACTATTATTCTATAATACAGTTTTAATACAAATCAAGAAGTTTTTAATCATATCAATTTTCTCGATTCATGTTTTTTGTATTTTATTTATAAAAAAATCTTTGTAAATACGGGTGGACCTTCATTTTACAAATCTCTCATTTTATAAACTTTTCCCTAGAATGAAGAGCATTTTACGATTTTCTTCGTTAAATAACCTCCAAATAATTAAATTTATTTTCTATTTAACAAACTTTTTCTTTTGTGTTTCAACGCATTTTTAAAATATTTCTGGGCATTTAAAATTATTCTATCTTTTAACACATTTTATGGTGGTCTTTTATGCTGCAATATAAAATTATAGTTTAAATATTCTCACAAGATTAGTGGTTCTTTTTTGCATTAAGACAGTAAAATTACAGTTTCTTAAATTGAGGCTTGGGTGGTGAAAAGTAAATAGCTTTTATTTTCTTGCAAAAATAATATCTGCAGAGCTACAAATTTTGTCAAATATGAGTTGCTCCACTCTGAAAAAAAAATTTATGTGAAATTGTTAAATAAATGGCATATATAGAAAATATTGAAAATCTTTACATTATTTACAATTTTTGTAACAATATTTTCAAGATAATATACTTAAAAATGTCAGCGTGTTTGATAGTTGCTTTTGTAATGTTTAATTCAAACTATTTGTTTTATAGGTCTATCAGGATATGTGCTGCTGATCAATTTTTGCTCATTGCAACTAAATGTTACTTTGGTCATCAATGCCTGGTTTTCTTCATTACTTTGTTGTTTACACAACTTATGGTAGGTTGAATTACGTTACAGTACAATACACATGGCCTATGATCGTAAATTATTTTTTATATTACTTGGTATGTTGGAAAATGCTCTTAAGGAATATTTTGTTTTATGTTCTTTTTATAGTTTTTAAATGTCATTTGAAAAGTTCATGTACTCTAAATGCAGTTTAAAATTATTAATGTTGCGTTATGAGTATAATTATTTCTAATTGCTAATAACTTTTAAAGTGGAACTTTAATAGAGTAGATTTCAAACAGTTTTGGTAATTTTTGATCTAATAAAAGTTGTCCTTAGTATGATCAGTAAATTCTAAGTGAATAAAGTTTTTGTTTGAGTTTCTTTGAAAAAATTTTCCACATACACTCACCTCTGTATTTAGGCAATATGTAAGTTCTTCATATAATTGTGCTAACTAAAGCCATGTAGAACAAATTCTAATAAAATTAAAATATGTATATTCATTAATATGATATTCTTTAAATTTACTAATGGTATAATGCTAAACTATTAAAATACCCCCACTGTCCATTTTATTTAAAAAGAGTATAATAACAAACCATGTAAATGAAGTACCATGAAAATTAAAGGATTGCCATATGTATAAATCTAGAATATAGATTTACTGAAGTAAATTAATCTGTGAATAGATTTGATGTATTTTTAAGACACTTTTGTAACTAGCAATATTTTCTATCAAAGTCATTATTGAATTGTTTTGAGAATTCCCTTAAACATTTTTTCTACTTTATAATATATATTATGAATTAATTCAAATTGTATCTTATTTATATAACTTGTTACAGTCAGGATAAATCTATTTTTATTTCATGGAGGGATGTTAAAAATAATTTGAATAGAATCATTGCCTAAAAGCATTTTTGTGATTACATGACTCCAAATGCTTCCAATAACAAATACTTTTTTTTGTAGACTACAGTTAAAGACTATGCTAAAAATTCTCATGAATTTTTCACATTACTCTGCCGTTTACTTAATTATGCCTGTGGAAGCAATTGTCATCTACCTACAGCCCAGAATCTATTGAACAATGAGATTGATTGGTTAAAGACAATACGAGTAAGTGCTTAGAAACACATTTAAGTGCAAAATCAATTCATACAAATGTATAAGCTGTTTCAGTTCAATATTAAAATTTGTAATTTTTATAAATTTCATATAAAAATTCCATTTAACAGTGTATGTCATAAGTTTTCATTGAGACAAATTTGAATTTTAGATGTAGATTTTTAAATATTTAGTTGGGTTTTTTTTAAAAAAATACTTTTTATAACTTATTTTTAATACTCCAATTAATATTCAATATCTTGAGGTATAAAAGGTGTTAATATTGTATGTGTATGTATAATACAAAATTTAGCTGAACCTTTTCTAACACAATTCCAGTAAAACCTTAATGTATTGTTAAATACCAATTATAAAGTTTTGAAAATATCCCAATTTCTGTATTTTTTATGCAAAATTCAACTTGGTGTTTTATTTATGGCTATTTATTCCATGTAATTGTTATGTATCATCAGAATTTTACAGAAACACCCTAAAAGGTAAAATTACCTTAAATCTTGTATCATAAACCAAATCCTAAAGAGGTCTTCTGACTGTAGAAAAGGGATGTGTATCATTTTAGTAAATAAATAGAAATTTTAAAAACTTTTTTTATGTGTATTTGTGAAAGAGCAACTATTTGGCACTTTTAACTATATTAAAACCTGGTGGCCAACCCGTAGCCCGGCAGCTGCATGTGGCCCACTTTGAATAATTTTGCTGCCTGCGAGATTCATTATAACTTTAAAAATACAATTAATTTGAGTAGTATTTTTGTTTTTAATGTAGTGTTTTGTAATAAATAAAACCCATAACTGTTTATTTTTTATCATGCTCCTTTCCCCCTTACATACTTAGAAGTGGGCAGTATTGCATTGCAGCAACCTCCCATAGCATCATGCTTGATTTCTTGTACCTTTTTTTCAATTTACACCTGCTAATCATCCCCGAAGATTAAACATAAATCATGTTCAAACTTATCGGACCATAACCTGCAACATTAATTACAATGGGAAAATACACATATTGAGATTGACTTGCAAGAACTAAGTGAAAGAGTTAAGAAACAAATATCTCACTAATTAAATAAACTAAACATTATTTGATCATTGCACTATTATTATTTTTTATCTATGTTTGTGTACATGAAAAATATTTAAAACAGCAACAGTTCATTCTGTTTTAAATTTTCACTCCAATAAATTTATAGCATGAATTAGGAAATTTAGAAACTAATTGGATATTAATCTTAAAATCCAACAGTGATCAGTAATCATAATATGTCACCAATAGTATGTTAAATCACTCTGATTAAACAGAATCAGTTTGAAACAAATTTAAGATTACATTATTTATTTAGAAACATGAATTCCTAAAAAATAAATAAATACTTGTAATTTATATATAGAATATAATTTATATATAGAATATATATGCCTTATGTTCTATATATTAATTAATTAGTTAATTTATAATTTCTAGCACAAGGTCCTTACTACTGGTGATAGTCAAGTTGATGAGGCATTACTGGAAGGACATCTTGGAGTAACAAGGGAACTTGCTTCATTTCTCGGGCCAGAAAAGAAGTTTGAAGTTGGTGGTGATCCAAATGCTCAGAGAGGAAATTTAATAAAAGTAATTATTATATATATATAAATTTTAAACTGTCGTTCTTTATGATATTTATAAATTTCTTTTTTCTTGCTTAGAATTAACACCTCATAGATATATTGCATATTCACACAGATTGAATTATAATAAATTATTTTATTAAATCTTGATTAATATAGTTATTAGATTCTGTGGATGGTTTTTAGAAGAATTATAGGGACTATTTTTTAAATAGTATTTATAAGTTCTTTTTAGATATATTTTCAGTACATTCTTTGAATTCCTGTTCAGTTCTATTTCTATTATAATAAAATTACAATAGGATTTTTTTGGGATTGATGTTCTAATAAACTACATTTCTCTCTGTTGCCACTTGATCAAGCGGTGTTGAATAGAGGCCCATGTAATTGCTTTTATGTTTGTTAGCCGGAGCTTAGAGCACCATACAGGTGACCGTATGATTTGGCTCAGTCCCCTAATTTTGATTGAGAACTTCCTGGGGGGACTGGATGAATCATTTACAAACATTCATGTCTTCTCTGCTATTTGAATTTAGACCTTATGTGGCACTACAGTCAGCATCACTAACCACTTTACCAGATGGGCTGCTGATAAATTCTAACTAATGCCTACAGTATATACTCGTGATTCATATTCAATTAAAGGAAAAATAAGAAGGCCGTCAAAATTGAGTGAAAGGGCATATATTGTACCATTTTGTAATTACCTATAATATGTAAAAAATGTATTTTAATAAGTCAGTAATTGAGTCCTTTGCATAACTGTAGAAACTGGCCAACTTGCAAAATCTACTGATGGTGATATAATTTCTCAAAATTTTTTGTCTTTTTCTTTAGAATGATTTGAGTTCTTGAAAATCTTTACCTTTTAAAACCACACTTACCTATTTTTTTTTTTAAGTAAAATACCCCTTTACATTTTGCTTCTAGAAAAGCAGAATTTTAACCTTATTATAGTTCCTTGTTGTATTTAATATTTTCTAGCTTTTTTTAAAAAATTAGAAGCCAATTTCAGAACTTAAGTGTGTTTTGTTCTGTTGCACCTCTTTTACAAAAAAAAATGTTTCTAAAATGCTACTCTGGAAATAATTTTGTTCTTTTTTTATTAAATTGCATGTGACAAAAAATGAATTAATGTGCTTTGAATACTTTTAGGAACTTGTAGAAGATTTTATATTTCCTGCCTCAAGAGTAGTCTTACAAGTCCAACGCAGTGGGGGTGAATTGCCTTCAGAGCAGGCCATACCTGTTTGCTCATCATCTTCATCAGTTGTTGCAGCTTTTGACTTACTAGTTGCCCTTTGTACAGGCTGTGCCCCCAACTTGCGATTACTTGTTGATATGCTCTGTGAGATGTTTTATTCAGGTAAAAAATGTGTCTGGTAACATATATTTTGCTTTATTTTGATAAATTTTTCTATTCATGACTATCTACTCTGCCATTATTAAAAATGCATGTTGAGACAAAAAGTGTTCTATTCTTATTAAAGTTAATAAGTCTGATAAAAAGAAAAAATCTGTTATTACATTTGTTATTTATCACTAACTACACTTCAGTTTCGTTCTTATATATAATTGTTTATTTTTGTTGTATGCAGTTTTACTAAAATTAATTTCATGTTTACTAGAAATATAAGTTTATAGGCAAGCAAATGTAATATTCTTCATAAAGTGGGTAATTATTTTGATTTGTAAGGTCTTAGCAGCTTCATAAGTTTGGTGATCACCGCTTTAGAATGATGTCAATGCTGTGTAAATAAAATTGTGATTTCATACAAGTATTAAATATATTTATGTGTAGCATGATTCTGTTAGTTTTTAATGAGTTTCTTTTATATAATTCTAATTGTAATATACATGGATTAAACAATGAATATACCCAATACAAAATAAATTTTTCCCTCCACAGTAAATGATCCTCCCCTAACGGAATGGGAATATCTTCCTCCTGTTGGCCCCAGACCTCCAAGAGGATTTGTTGGACTTAAAAATGCTGGAGCAACTTGCTATATGAATTCTGTTTTGCAACAGTTGTACATGATAGAAGACATTCGAAATGGTATTTTATCTGTTGAAGGTGCAGCTACAGATCCAAATGAGGATTTTTCTGGAGAAGAAAGACTTGAAAATGAGGTATTGAATAATTATAATATCAAGTGTTTGTTTTTTAAATGTTTAAGCTATTAATTTCACTTTTTTTTAAAGAAGAAAAAGTTTTTAGAAGTATAATTAAATTACTATATATATACCTGTACAATTTTTAATCTCAAAAAGTACTTAAAACATTTAGGATAACAAATATTCAAATTTTATGTATATCTTAGCAGCTTGATTGATGCAATTATGATCAGTGCTTGATCATCCTAATTATGATTTAAAGCAGAATCCTGTGACAGGTTCAGTCACTGAAGTTGCCTAAAGTAGGGAGCTGAAAGTTGAATGGAATGGGACTTAAAAACCTGTTGTATATTCAAGTTTGAACATTTTTGGGTTTAAATTGATCTTTCAGTCTATTAAAAGCATTATTTAAGATATTTTTCAATCTTAAATGAAAATTAATAGTATTAGATAATTGCTTAATTTGTGCTCTGTGTTAGTTTTCATATATGCATGTATTATTTTGCTCATTATGTAGTTATAATAAATTTTCTTACATAAGCTGTTAAGCATGATGAATTTTCTAAATCTAATTTAAAGGCCCTTCTGATAGTGTTAAATTAATTGCATAATTTTTCATAATTCAAATATGCTGTTTAATCAATGGTGTGTACAATAAATAACAAACAATAGATGATGTAGTATTTAATTCAATAAAGAAAATTAATGCATTGTTTTTAGCAACAGGGCATTTCTGAGGATATAGAAGGATCAGATGAGAAAGGTTCCAGAGAAGAAACAAGAAAAGAGTATAATTTAGGTGTACTAAAACAAGTGCAAGCTATCTTTGGACATTTAGCTTGCAGCAAATTGCAATATTATGTTCCACGAGGATTTTGGAGACATTTTAAGTTAGTTGATTCTTTTATGCATATTCAAAATTAACTTCCTTTTTATAAAATAGACATTTTCATTGAATGTGACTACTATAAATTATTTATAGGCTTTGGGGTGAACCTGTGAATTTACGTGAGCAGCATGATGCTCTAGAATTTTTCAATAGTTTGGTGGACAGTTTGGAGGAGGCATTAAAACTTTTAAATCAGCCTTGCATTTTGTCTCAAATACTGAGTGGGTCTTTTGCTGATCAGAAAATATGTAAAGATTGTCCACACAGGTATTGTTTTGAATTTTTTACACATGTATGATTTTGTATGTTCTTTTTAAATTTCCGTATTAATTTGTTTTTTTAATTTGTTTAATTTTGATTCTATTTTTTTTCTTCCCCTTTTGGTCTTTAATTTTTTAATGGGAATGTCGATGTTTTGTGTTATATTTGTAATAATGTTTATTTCTTAAATTAAAATTTAAAAAATTTTTAACCAGATTTTTTTGCTGTATTACATTAATCATATGCAGATCAATTTTAAAATACGTGAGCATTTGGAATATTTTTAAATTTTGATAAAATATTTATTTGTAGGTATTCTAGAGAAGAATCCTTTACGGCCTTAAACATTGATATTCGAAATCATTGCAATCTGCTTGATTCCTTGGAACAGTATGTCAAAGGGGATTTGTTGGAAGGAGCTAATGCTTATCACTGTGAAAAATGCAATAAAAAGGTTCTTTTATCATTTCTTTTTTTAGAATGTTCAATAAAAATATTTAGAATGTGTAAATCTTCTATAACATTCAAATACCTTAAATTTTATTTTCATTTTTAACGTGGTAAATATCTATTTGTTTGCTGATGTAGTACATAATGGTTGTTATTTTTCTGCTAGATCAATTTTTACAATAAATAAGCATAATTTTCTAAAGAAGAATTTTTTTTTAATTCAAGAATTTGAAACATATTTAAACATGCAGTTATTAATTTTTTGAATTTTTAATATTTTTTTGTTGCAAAAATATCAAGATTTAAAACCATATATTAAGCTTTTTATCTTGCTTTAAATTTCCAAATGTTCCCTTCCCTTTTGTTTTAAATTTTCAAACTTTAATCGTTTGGAAACATTCCGACTTGAATCCTTTTTAAAGTTATTCTTGTAAACCAGATTTTTAAAGTATACTTTTTTATTAATTTTATAGTCCAAAATATTTAAATTTTCAAAGATCTCAAAGACTCTTATTGTTGGGTGGATTGATTTTATCACTTAACCAAGATTCTGTATTACAAATTCTGTCATAAATAGCCCTTTTTATATTTTTAAGCATGAACGAATTCTATCAATTTACTTTAATACTTTGAGCCCTGTTTTTTTTTACTAATGAGAGATATAATTTATTTGATTTTACTATAAAATTTTTTGGTTCAAGACCTGGTATAACTAAAAAAACCCATCCAAGTAGAAGTTTGATACATTTTAAATTTATCGAGGCTGAAAATCGCTCACATTGGTGTGGTATGAAAGTTTTGAAGCGTGAGATGTCAATTCAGGTGCCACGTTCACTTCACCAATGATTCAAAATTGTTGCATTCTTCAACAATAACCCTTGTGTTGCCTTTTAGTTCAATGTTAAAAACAATCAATTTATTTAAATCTTGCCTAATTATTTTATTCTAGAATTGGCATTATTTTATATAGGAATAATTGTGGTTGATTCTTCATTATGGAGTATTCTAGCAATTTGTTAAACATAAATAAATGAATTTATTAATAGGGGCAAAAAATTTGTTTAGTATATAGCAAAAGTTGCAAATTAGTAAATTAATTTAGTTATTAAAGCTTGTATGCACTTTATATGAATATAGATTTAAATTATATTGTTTTTCTTACTTTGAGAATATCTTTTTAGGTGGATACTGTTAAACGTCTCTGCATTAAAAAACTACCTCCAATATTAGCAATACAACTCAAAAGATTTGATTATGACTGGGAAAGAGAGTGTGCTATTAAATTCAATGATTATTTTGAATTTCCTCGTGAATTTAATATGGAACCATACACTGTTAAAGGCTTGGCAAAAATAGAAGGTAATCCTCAAAAATTTTAATTTCAATGAATATAAAATTCACACCTGATTAAAAGAATTAATATAAAATGAAGCATAAATAATATAATATCATTACATAAATTTAAAAATTTGTATTTTGAAAAAAGTGTTATTTCTTATCTTTTAGAAGAAATTTTGGCACCTGTAAAATAATTTATTATTTAAATAATTTTAAGATGCATTAAGTTATATTTTCTGCCTTGAAATTTTCAGGAGAGATAATTGAAGAAAATTTTAATGTTGACAATGAATCTTGTTGTACAAAATACAAGTTAACTGGTATAGTAGTTCACAGTGGGCAGGCCAGTGGTGGACACTATTATTCATACATTTTACATAAGTAAGTGAATGTTAAAGGATACAAACAATTAATAATTTGTCATTTTTTGGAAGGATTATTTATAAACTGTATTTTTTTTCTTGCCTGTGTTTTACAGGCATAGTGATGGTACTTATAAGTGGTACAAATTTGATGATGGTGAAGTTATGGAATGCAAAATGGAAGATGATGAGGTAAACCTTTCTTGTTAATTTCATTGATAGGAAAGTTTGGGGGTCTTTTTTCTTTTTATTTCACTATAAATTATATTTAAAAGCTTAAAATTCCCTTTTTAATACTTCAGTGTTATTTATTTGAATTCAGCTTGACAAAACATTGTTATGTACATCAGGGCTCTTAAGATTTTATGCAAATCAGTTGCAAAGGACAAGAGAGTTCTTCAGGAGTGATGGAAATTTACAGTTGAAAAACAATCCTTGAAATGCAGGTTACTGTACTCAAATTCGCTGACTAAATCTCATAAGGCCTACACACCTTCTACGGTGCTCAGACATGAGTATTTAGAAGATTATTCTCAAGCACTCACTTGTCCTACTCAACAGCCACAGTAAAACTCTTCACAGTCAAATCAATATTACTCTTCAGTAGTCAAAACAAGACTAACTCAGTTTAGGCGATCGTCCCCTATTTATATGCCTCGCGGATTCTTGAAAAATCCTCTTGCATCAGGAATCGTGATATTTGTACCACTAATTTCCAGAAGAATCCTTAGGGTCATGAACTTGCCAAAAATGATCCAACTTGGCTCTATTGCTGTTATAATGTAAGTAATGGCGTTGCTTGCGAATATTACGATTTTAACATAAAATAAATGCAACATAGAGTAATATAAACATATTACACATCCAGATATAAATTATTTACACTATTTTAAAAATTCATTACGCAAAATTGGTTACATTATTTTGAGATTTAGAAATCTGTTTGTGTGTGATTAAAACTTGTGAATAGTGAGTGTTGGGCAATATTTATAACTGTCAAATTCAGTATACCGGGAAGTACTTATACTTGTCTTTCATCAAAAATTTTAGTTAAATAACTCAGTGAACTTGAATTTCATAAGTTTAGTGTCATTGTAAAAGAAATTTCAAGTGTATGTTAGATTAACTAAGCTGTTAAAATCAGAAAAGCTTGATAGAAATTTGATTTAAAAAATACATTTTTAAATTATCATAAATTCTAAGCATGTATAGTTTGAAAATTCCCCCACCTTTCATTCCATTTTGAAATTTTATTATTCTTTTACAGGAGATGAAAAATCAATGTTTTGGTGGTGATTACATGGGAGAAGTTTTTGATCATATGTTGAAACGAATGTCTTATAGGAGACAGAAAAGATGGTGGAATGCGTATATTTTATTTTATCGTAGGGTTGACATGGAAGTGAATATAACAAGGAGCTTAAATGAACTCTCATTATGTAAGTTTAATCCGCATGCTGATATTTGGAATTTTAGCTTTATTGTGAAAAGATGAGCTATGATTCTTACAGCATTTTTTTCAATATTTTAATAATTATTTGAACCCTTTTCCATATTTTTGAAATTTAATATTACTTTTTTTTCACTAAATGCAAAATGTATCTGTTTTTTTTATAGAGAAGATTTGCAGTTGCATTGCTATTGACTATGAGGTCATTTTTTTAATGCATCAGTATTATCTTTAGTAATACTTCAGATTCATTGTATTTATTTTCACTGTGTTATTTTTTTGTATATTATCAAAAATATCCATAATGATATATATTGAGAAGAGTTGAGTGAATAACTCAAAATGCCAAAAAAGTGAAATTGATCTAGTTCAGATTTTTTTGATAGTGTATCTCTAAACGACAATTAAGTTGTACCCATATATGTAAGGGTTTCCCAAATGAAAAGTAGACAAAAGCAATTATGTCACAATGAGTGCAGCTCTAGCAGAGCCACCAAACAGGTACATGAAGGACGTTAGGAAGTGTACATGGCATACAATGTTTAACAGTGAAACCTGTGAGTGGTAGATGAAATTAATCGAAAGTAAAGTTGTGTCATATGAGGATGCTTCCAGATCGGAACAATGTGCGATAATGTGGTTTCTGATTGCCGGAGGCAAGTTGAATGTGGTCATCTATCAACGAATAGGGGCAGTCTATGGTGAGTTCAGTTTAAATCGAATGGCTTGGAACAGTTGGAGGAAAAGTTTTCGAGAAGGGCAGTAAACAATATCAGATCTCCATAACATCGTTCGCTCACACGTCTTCCATAAAACCTAGGCAACTTTTAAAAAAAAAGTTTGGGTGCTTATGACCACACGATAGAAGCGATAACTTCAAATTTTATAATGTTATTTCTGGTATTAGTTAGGTGAATTAGGGATACAAGGGGATATTAGTATTGTCATATAAAATTATTTATTCATATATCTGTATTCATAACATAATATTTTTGCGAAATATACAATCATATTTTTGAATTGTATTCTAAGAAGGAAACAATAGGTTTATAGTAGCTGAAACAGGTTATAAAGTACTTTAGTTCAAAATTATTTAAATATCTAAAACAAAAATTCCATCAAGCGTTTTTCCCTATTTTGTTGTGCTTTCATTTGGATCATTGGACATAATTAAAATGAATTTTTTAATTTTAAAAAATCTACTAAAGGCTTTGATTTGTCTTTTAAAAAATCTTCATTAAAATCTCCACTTAAAATAGGCAATTTGTTCAGAAGAGTTGATCAGGCTTCAGTATAGGCAACTAAATTTTTGTAAATGAATTCGATAATTTTCTCTACACTTTGATTTGGTGAAATATACATAGTAACCATTAGAATTATTTATCTATTTTCTGCTCTACATTTTGTTGCACAAATTTCTCCGATACATGACTCATTAAACCCAAATGATTCAGTAGTATTGTTACAAGTGTTACAAACCTGAGCGTAACAATGCTTGGCTTTTTAAAATGCATCATTTAAGTTCACTTTCCAGAAAAACGCACCTAAAGAAATTACCACTAAAAAAATTTGTTGGGAAATGTTAAAACATCCACTCTGTGCAGTCTGGATTTGTCATCTTGTAACTTTTAAGCCACTTAAGACATATTACGTTTCTATTTGGACGATGAAGTGAATGAAGCTGAATAAGACTTCCTCAAGAATCAACCACGTTCTTTCTAGAGTGGAGACATAAACCCGCTGTTGAGATGATGAGACCTGTGTTTCAACTCCCAAAGTGATTTATTTTGATTTCTAATAAAATCATTCTTTTTATTGAACTTGTCCACTCTTCATTTAGATGACTCTTACATGTATGCATGTGTTCATATTCAAAAATCAAATTGTTTATTACTTTTAAAGAGTATACATATCACATTATGCATTACTAACATTTTATTGGAAATTTAATGTGAGTGATGTGAAGTAATTTCTTCTTGGACATACAGAGATATCTCCCCACCCCAAGGTTTAGCTTCCTATGTCTTCATGCACATGTGTTTTAATGTTGGTACATTTATGATATTGATCTTGTCAGACATTAGTGAAATCAAACACAGTGATCAATGATAAAACCCCACATTAATGTTAAACATGATCATACTTTTACAAGTGATAATGAGCCTACTTTGCATATCCCAAGTTGTGTACCTTGTTTCTGAGATCACTGATTTAATAAATAATCAAACATACAGAACATTAATTCTGTGTAAAAATAATTGCTGGGAATATTCATATAGCAATGATATAGTATAAATAATGAATGTTAAAAAAAGAGGTCAACCTGTTATGATAATAAGGTTGGAGATAATTCCAAATAAAAAAGGTAAATGATTTTCATATTTAATGCTCCTTGTAAATTAGAGACCAGACAATGTTTTTTCTTTGCATTTAAAGTTATTAATATTTATTAATGTTCTATGTTATTATTTGTTAAATCTCTTTAAACAATTTCTGTATTTAATACTTAGTCTCAGATTTATAAACAAAATATACATGTTTATTCATATATAATTTTGTATTGGATTTTTCTATATTTTTATTTTTTTTCTTCTAAATTTAGCTGATAATAAACAGAGTCAATCAATCAAAATGCCAGTTGCCATTGAAAGAAGTGTGAGACGACAAAATATAAGATTTATGCATAATAGAAACCAATTCAGTGTAGAATATTTTCAATTCATGAAGAAATTAATAATGTGCAATGGTCCTTATGTAACAATACCTGGTGGCCATGATAAACTTGTAAGTTTTAAAATGTTTTTATCATTGTGTTTATTTTTTGCCGATTCAAATTTTCAATTAAGGCATATTTTTCAATGAAAACTGTTTTGAAATACTGCCATTACAGCTAATGCACACTTTATCTTTTGCCTTACCATAGTTACCATTACAGAAGCATTAGCTTGCATTGATGTTTGCTTGTGCATAATTAAAATAAAATGCCTCTGACAGCTTTAAATCCTGATTGTTATGAAATTTGCTCTAATATTTGTTTCTTAAGTGGAAGAAATATGAAAAAAGGCTTCTGTAGAAAATACTAGAAAGCTTTATTTAGAATGGTAAGAAAATGAGTTATGGCATTTAAAGATGGCCATACAAATGTGCACTCTATGTCCATTTATTAATTATGACCATGCAGAAAGTTCTTGAAAGATGCTATAAATAAATTATCTTATTATGATAATAATTATTATTATATATAAATTTTAATGTTTGTTTGTACTTGATGCACACTCACACACAAATTCACATTGTTGATCGTATCACTCTAAAAATTTTTATTAAGCTTCACTGATGCTTTGAAGGAGCTATAAGCATATTCCAAAAAAATTTCAAATTTTTTTATTAAAATCTTTTTTAATTCACTGTTTGAAAGGATTTTTTCCAGCAGTGTGTATTGGCTCATGAACTGAAGCTACTCCAACATATTTAATTATTTCTTTTATTTGTCAGTTTGTTTCTATTCATGTAAAATATCTGTCAACAGATTTTGTTTGTTTTGATTATTTGCTATATGTTCCTATTCATTATATGCATGAATAGAATCATGGAATAAAGTTTTATTTGATGTGAATCTGATATGAATAAAAAAATTCTTGATAAATAAATTGCATTAAATGGAAGGAAGCAGTTGTTTTAGGCACATAAAATTGGTTTTATATCCTTAATGTGTTATAATTTTTCTATTCAGCATATATAATTATAAATATTTGATTATGCTATTCCTTTGAAAAATTTTAATTTTAAATTCTTTATCTTCCTTAAAGAATATGTATGTTGTTCTTTTGTATGATCCTTTTACAATTTATTGTAATATTTTTGGTATTAAGGTATTGTATTGTTATTTATTTCTGTGTCAAATGTAATAGTAATAAGATTTTTTTTATTCATCTGTAGAGTGCAGATGCAGAAGAATTAGCATTAATAAGCATTCAATTAGCAGCAAAATTCCTTTTCACAACTGGGTTCCATGCAAAGAAAACTTTGAGGTACGTATGAAATTGAAGGAAATTAGTTGATATCATTTTGATTTTTCTCATTTTATGTACAATGTGTAGTAGGTTCTTGCAGGGTTTTAATTTCTGATGTGTAGTAGTTGTGCTGTTTCCATTTCTGTCTGATGAAAAATTCATTTACATTGTTCTAGTGCCTATATATAATTCTTAATGTTTTACTTTAATTTAAATTTATAGGAATGTAGTATTTTATATATAAAGTCCAACATGTTGATGCATGGCAATTGAGGCTTAAGGTTACTCAGTTGTGAGTTACAATATTAACATTTAATGATAATTACATGATTATAACATTTAATGATATAGTAAACATTTCAACTTGGCATTTAATTTTTGTGCAATTCCATTTCTATGCAATTCCATTTTCTCACCGGGGAAAAGAAAAAAATTTTATCAGCATTCTTCTGTGGAGGATTATCCTTACTTTTTAATTTTTTGCTTCATAGATTTTATTTGCTGTGCCTTAATCCAAAATCATTACTGCACAAAATAATTCAATAACAGCTCTGTTGCTTCAAGGACCTGAGAATGTATAATTGAAGTGTCTGTTTTAGTTCATCCCTCTCATTGTCTGAGACCTCTCCATCTAAAATGTTTTTAGTAATATCTCCTTGTCTTAACTACCTCCTTCTTGTCTTAACTACCCTACTACTACAATTGTTGATTGCACTTCCACAAAATCATGTAATGTTGGTCCTGTTATTTCTAATTTTGTTTTGGTGTTGTTAATTCTTATCTGTAAAACTTCAACCCAAAAAAACAAAGAAAAATTATTTAAGAATATAAGTTTTGATAATTATGAATTAACATAAATTAAAATTGTAATATTTTTTTAAATATGAAAGGTTTTTTAAAAAAATTTTTATTGATTTTTATACTATTTAAAATCAATGTTTTTGTGATTTTTTTACAGTTGCAGAATTAATTGCATGCATTTTTTTTATTGGTATGCAACATAACTCTTACATCCAATATTGTTCTTTTTATTAATACAAAATAATAAAAGAATAAATAAATACTTAGTTTTTGAAATTAATGTGCTTTTAGATATTTTCATAATTGCATAAGCATTGACATAATTGAATGATATATCTGGAAAATAATTTTAGGATTGAAATTCATTGTTTTATTTTGGAAAGAGATTTGTCCAAGAATTAAAATTTCTCATGTTATGCAGTTGTATCTAGCATTGCATTTTAATGTTTATATTATTTCAGAGTTTAACTCATTTAGATTTCCTGCTTTATGAAAATATGAGTGAAATGTATCAATTTCATTTCAAAAGGAAAATGTACTTAATGGATTAAAAACACAATCTGTGAGTGTAGGATTTGTTTCTTGGTATAAGACTGAGGTACAAAAATTAATTAGAATTATATATGTTAAACATTTATAAGTATATCAGGGTTTATATTCTTGTTTACAATGTGAGAGTGTGCATTATCACAGGATTTTTCTATATAATAAATTTAAAATAAATGCAGTTTTCAAAAAAAACAAAACAATAACAATAATAATATAAATGAAATACAGTAAAACCTCAACTTACACAAACCTGGGGTTATGCTATTCTCAAATCTTGACGATTCATCATAGAAAAACTCCAACAGGAAACAGAATTGGTGCCAGGGCCTGATGAAATTGATAATGTGGTTGAAGAAGTTGTCAATCTGGTAGGCAAATAAATTTAGAAGTGGATAGTGATGATGTTGAGGACCTGCTGGCTTCCCACAGTTGGGAGCTGATGATTGACCAGCTCATAGAAATGCATGAGCAAAGAACAAGACATTGAAGAACTTGAGTCTTTTTAGACTCTAATTCAATCAAAAAATTGAATGACAGTTGAAATTTGACAGAAAGCCTCAGTTTAATTGAAAAGGGGCTACACATTTTAGAAAGTACATACTATAATGAAGAGTGCATTCCCTCCCTCCCCCTTGCACTCACAAAACAAGGAATAAAGAAATTAGCATGCCACGAGGAAATTTTGTAGGAGAAAAAAAAAATCTTTGAGGCTGCAGACTACTTTGTTAAATTTTATGAAACTCTCTCTTCATCAAAATAACTTCATTTTCGACTTTGTACATGTGTTATCTAAAATTAATTCAACATTTTTTTGTTTCTAAATTATTTTCTTTCATCTCTTGCCCCAAATAAAAATAATTGTATGTGCGAAAATATACCCCGACTTATGCAAATTCGACTTATAGGGTTATTACTCAGTCCCTCCGATCGCATGAGTTTGAGGTGTTACTATACATATGTTTGAAGTATCTGCTGAAAATGTTTTCATTTTTAACATTTATATTTTTTATAAAAAACTTGCAAGTTCAGCTTATGATATGCATAACCACAAAGTCTTTTGAAAGAACCATGAAAATTTACATATCTTTAATAATTAAAATTTCTGAAATTAATGAAACCTCAAGTTATACATATATGGAAATTTATCATAAGTTTTTTTTTTTAATCTGTAAATTTGTATTTTCCAGGGGACCTGCAAATGATTGGTACGATGCACTATGCATCCATTTACGAAATAGTTGTAATGTACGCGATGGTTTGCCAACCAACTCTTTGCCAATCCTCACGCATTTTGTGAATACTTACTTGAATGTCCAGGCTCAGAGGTATTACTTGAAAAAGAAACCATTAGTTTTTGGATTTTGAATATAGATGCAAATTTTAAACTCTTAAATATTCATTTTATTTGTAGGTTCGGAGTGCCTTCATGCGCATTTTAGTTTTCATTGCACATTTTGCTTTGCAAGATGGCCCATATACTCCTCCAGCACTAGAGAATTTACGTATGTTTTCTATTTTATGTATGTTTTTCTTTTTTATTTTATCTTTGCAATTTTCTGTAATATTTATCATATATTTTGTCTTAAATATAAATTAATTTAAATAGTCAAAAGGTTATGTTTAGAGAGCAGTGATTATATGTGAATCCTCAGAAAAAAGTGAGCAATCTGTTGGGAGGGAACAAATTACTTTAACAGGAATAATACTTGCTTGAAAATTCTGAGAATTAGATTTACTTATATGGAAGTGATAACTGTGTGAAATATTTTCTAAGTACAAAATTATCTACAGTTCTACTGGAAGCTCCAAAGTCTATAATGTGGGAAGTGCCTATGTTGCTGTTATTATTGCAGCTGTATTGGCAATTTAATGATTTAGCATTATATTTCTTTTTTCCTCCTTAGTAAATGAAAACAATTTAAATATTTTAAATAAAGCCTTACAATTTTTTGTTCCTCCAAAGTAAATGAATAGAAAACTGCATCACTGGAAAGCAGCTTGTTAATGAAAAGATGTGCAGTTGAAAATGAAGAAACCTAAAGAGTCTTAAATTGACATGGCCAATTCTTGGATTCAGTGTAAGGATCTTCTGTAGTAAATCAAGTTCAGAGATGTCGCAGGATTGAAATTAATCGCAGATATGGCAGTAGTTCCAATATATAATTTATTCTACTTGAATAGAATATCAAAAATGGTTGTATGCATGGGGCAGTTCACCTAATTAAATACAGACAAGTTATATTGTGGTAATATTATTTAGTTCTTATAAAGTCTCCAATCAGCTGAACTTGAATGATGCACCAATATCTTGAAGTAAGTTTATTCAGGATGTTCTCTCTGTTAACCTTAGACTTTTGTTAGCTTCAGAATTGTCATTTATTGTTTTACTAGCATCTAGTGATGTCTTGTGACAATCTATGATACTCCATCTTGTTCTTCACTAGATGTCTGGTTGTACATGAGGATAAATGAAAAATGATCCAGAATTATCATGAAAAAATTTATCAAGAAAAAAGAAAGCTTAGAAACTTTTTCTCCATAATTTCCTGCTTTACCATTGTAACATATATGAAACTTTTTTGTATGACTGTCATTAAAAGGTGATGGTTGGTTCTGAAACCAAAGAAGCACAAATACTTCTTCTTATGCATGATTAAATCACTAATCTCTTAAAGCTTCTTTCAAAAGTATAAAGGTAGTTGTGATAGCCTAGTGGTCAAGGTCATGAATTCATAGCTGGCATGTCATGAATTTGAGCATACCTCTGTTAAAGACCCACTGTGTTTAGGGGGCAGCTGCATGTTTAATCACTCGAGGCTCAATGTCCTGACATAGTGGTGTGGAAGTTAGTAGAGGCTCAGAGGTCGTTCTTGTTACGTGACATTGTTCAAAATTATGAGGTCCGTTGCGAATAGCCCTTGTATGGCTTTATAGTGGGATGTTGATACATTTCTCTCTCAAAAGTGTAAAGAGATGAAAATGGAAACAAGTCAGGGCTGTAGAAGGAAGTTTCCAGTGAATATTTACTCCAGTTTTGTAGTTAATAAATGGGACTTTAGTGATTGGTAATATGAAAATAAAAATTACAGAGGTTTTGAAATCTCTGCCTAGATTTCAATGTGATGTGCAGTTTTTTTCCAGAACATGCAAACTAATGTAATATGTTATGTAACATCCACGTTTAATATCTACATGCTCTAATTGATAATCTTCTGGTTTGTTGTAACTTTTTATTTTTGTTTTAATTTGAGCAATTTTTTAAATTTATCTAAAGGCAAAAGTGTCTAAAAAAAAAATACTTAATAGAATAAACATGCTTCACATAATTTAGAGTAAATTTTAATACTTTGTAGATGGTGATTGATAATCATTTTGGTTATAGAATGTATAAAAAATGTATATATTGATCATTTAAATTAAGAGTAAATTCATGTTATAAATTATTAAATTTATGTTGTGCTTTTGTTAACTGAGCATGCAAATGTGCATTACTATGTGAAAGGAGAAAATTAATCAAAATCTAACTATTAAAAATAAGTTAAGTATTTTTTATTGCTACAAGATTTCCAGAGTTTAGATTTTTATTTTTTAAAAAATTGTGAAATTGAATATTTACTTTTTGTTGAATATTTAATGTGTGCAAAAGTACCAAGTCTTTCCTTTCTTGTAGCATGGTAGTTGCTTTTTAGGGTATATAACTAGGTATAAGAGTTTGAGTTAACTTTCATTGCTTTTTTTGTTATCCTTCACCAAACTGTTTCTTATACTAATCTAGTTTAAAAATTAAAAAATTTCAACTTGATAATTAATTGTAAATGAAGTCTTTTATTGTATTTAATTTTTGTATGAAAAGATGAAATATATGACAAATTTTTGTTATTTCAATTTTTTGCTTAAAAAGTCCTGTTTAAAGGATTAAAAGGAGTTTTAGTCAAAAAATACATTGGTAAATGAATAAAGATTCCTTTTATAATGTGCTTCTTGTATTTAATGTATTGATTTTTTGAAATGTAATTTTATATACCAAATATATATATGATCTCATTACGTAACATGATTTAAAATATAATTTCAAGCAAGAGTAGATTTATTTTCTTGGAACAATTAATAAGATTTCTACAAAATAGTGAATGTGTTTAAAATCTTTTTCATTTAAAATTTTATAAATGCAAGATTTTTTTTAAATAATATTTTACTCTATATACTGTGTAATCACCTTGCTTTTACTTAGACAATCACTGACATAAAAAAAACACTTAAATGCTTTTATTAAAATCCAGATTCAATAAATAACTGTATATCCATTTTATTGATTAAAAGCTGGAAAAAAATTGGACATCTCGATTTGTAAATTGTGCCATTCCTAGAATATATAAATTTAGAAATTGCTTTAAATAACTTTCAGATGTCCTTTAAATGTATTTGTAATTCTAAGTAAATAAGGTTTATTTAAAATGGCTTTTTTAAATAATATTAATAATATGTAATGAACTTCCATTACTTGTAAAGATACTGAATTCTACTAAACTTATATTTATTTCTGTAATCGCAGCTTTCACAGGCGATTCCAACTCTACATTAGCTCATAACTTGATTGTTGCGGTTTTAAGTTTACTAAGGAAAGAAGTTTCTGAGCATGGAAGACATCTCACCCAGTACTTCAGTCTATTTGCTATGTTTGCTTCTCTTGGTGTTGCTGAGGTAATATTTTGTTTATTAAAATAGAGTATGTTTATCCAGTGTGCCTCCTCATTTATACCAAATTTAAATGAATGGAATGAACAAAGCAACATTTTCCACTTTTTGTTCCTACTGGCTGAAAATGCCTGTCATTGACTGGGAGTTATGTTTTTAGTAAAATTTTAATCAATACTTTACAAAAAGAATCAGAATTGCATATTTACAGATTTTTAGAAGCTGTAGTAATCAAATGCATTGCTCATAATAAAATGGCTTTATCGGAAGCTTGTCTAGCCCTTAAGAAGTCAGCTAAAAAGTTGCACTTAATTATGAGTGTTGACAAAACTAAATACAATGCCAATTACAAAAACTCCAGCAGGTTTTAAATATCTGCAGACCGAAAATTTCAAATTTGAAATGGTTGATAATTTTGCATATTTGGGCTCAAGCATTAACATTCTAAATGAAATTGGTATTGAAATTAAAAGACGTATTATTGCGACTGTTAAATGAAGATCGGAATGGAAGAGGGTTCTTTGGAAGGTTATCCTACCCTGGGCTGTAGTGTCAATAGAAGTAACCAAATGATCATAGCTGGAAACTCGTGATTGGCATTGTTTCAGTTGAGTTATTAGTTTAAATCCTGATGCTACTAAAAGCCTACTTTGCTTAGAAGTTGATGCATAGCGCCCTACAGTAAATTTGTCAAAGCTCAAAGTAATCATATTGTTATGAAAATTAGAGAGTGGAGTGCCATCTTGGATGTCGTCCTTGTCATTTGAACGAATTTTGAAATTTCAAAGTCCTATCACCAATAGCCCTCTGGTAGCTTCTCAGTACAATGTCAATAAAAGATCAATCAATCACTAATTATTAACTAATTAAATGCAGTAACAAAATAATATTGAAATTTATTTGGAAGAGTTTTTATATTTCTAACTTGCTGTTAATTAAAATTATTTAACAGTAAAATTACGAGTTGTTTTGAAGTTGTCCGAGGAATTATATTTATTTAATAATTTAGTGTCTGGAACATTTTTTCCAAATTTAATTGCTAACTAAATGTGGACATTTTTGTTAGTTTTTATTCAAAATGTCATTCTGTCATGTTTTGTAGTACTTTTTAAAAATGTAATTCTTTATTTTTACAGAATTTAGTTGATAAATAGGTATTTGACTCATAGTTTAATAGTAGTGCAACATAAGGGCTGTTGGCAATGAACCTTTTAGATTTAAAACAGGATCAACAATTGAGCTCTTATTTTCCTCATTATACCATAGATACATGCATATCTTTGGGAAAATCCTTTATTTATGAGTCCATTATTCTTCTGATCAGGGCTTGATAAATAAATGGACAAAATTGAAAATTAATGATGTTGTTTCAAGTTTCTGAAGACCATTAGGGCTGAATCTAAATTCATATGTGTTTGCACTTCAGAAGAAAACTTTGAACTATTGATGAATTGGAAATAAGATCATGTTTGGAGAGTCCTGTACAATCTCTTTAGTCAGGAGAGGGCATGGCTAATGCAACTCTTGATGGAGATTGGGGTGAATCCAAGACCAATGATGCATGCTTGTGAAAAGAGTTAAATTAATTTTCTCCTGGCTGCTACACTGAAAGATCGAGTCTCTAGGATGGATTTATGTGTGGAGTGATCCAGGTGGCACTTTGTTTGGAAGTATAGTTTCTTAAAAGTTGAATTTGAGGAGAGAACCAAATGGTTCTTGTACCCATCTTCAGATAGCGTGTTTGCAGCTCCGTTACTTGTCATTGGAAGAAATCCACTGTAAATGAATCTCTTTGGAAAAAAAAAAAATGTACTTTAAAAATTAATTAAAACATATGTATATAAACCAAGGTTAGCTCTTCAATGCTGTGTACAGTACATTGCCTGTTATGTTGATTTTTGATACTTTGTTTTGCAGTTATGTTATAGGCTTAGAAGAATTTTTTATTTATAGCATTTTCAAATCTATAACCTTGATGTGAGAAATTTTATGTGTTGTGCATAGTACTTTTTAGTTTTAAAAATTGGATTTCCTGCTTCCTATACTTTGTGATGGTTTGTTTCTCTCTACTATTAGAACATCTCGAATGAAAAATAGCACTCAAGAAAAGAGATTTCCTTATCATTTCTTAGTTTTTAGTATTCATTCATTTTTTTTTTTAATTTATTTATTTTTTACCTCCTTTGCTATCATTTGAAGTATCTATATTGATACAGGTATCTGTAATTAAAAAAAATAGCATACATTCAATAAATGAGAGTATAAAAAATTACTATGCATTACATAAAACTGCAATTTTGATGTAATTCATCTTAAAATACTATTTTTTTTAAAACAAAAATAACAGTTAAATTTTTAAGAAGATAAGCTCAAATATATTACAGCCTTTTGCTTGATTAAATACCCTTGTTATACAGACTAGAAAATTTAAAGTCCCAGGCAGCTGGTTAAAAATTCCATATTTTGTATAAAAGAACCTTGAGTAATTTGTAATTTACAAGTTGCATTTGTTATATAGAATGTGATATGATTAAAAATTATTATAGTTAAAAATGTTAAACTTTCAAAATGTTTTAGAAATTGCAAGAACTGTTTTTGCTTTAAATAATAAGTACTGTATTTATTCGAATCTGAGCCACCATCGATTCTAAGCTGCACCCCTGATTCTCTAAAAGTTTTTGTGAAAACTGAAAGATAATGCAAAATGGTTTATCTATATCCAATTTTACGAAATTAAAATAAATTTAAAATCAGGACTTAATACAAAATTAATCATTAGTTACTTTACTGGTATTATAGACTTTTAAATACATATATGAACCTGTAATTGCTCTAATTGCCCCATTCAATGAATGTATTTTCCTTCGATTCTAAGCCGCTCCCAATTTTCATTAGGGTTAACATCAGAAAAAAAGGTTCAGCTTAGATTCGAGTTAATACAGTATTTTTATTTATTTCAAGACTATTTTTAAAAGTTAAGATCTATACTTATTTAATTTTACTATGTACTTTTTTTAGTGCCATAATGTATATGGGTCAAATGTTTTGTTTCAGAGAACAATGCTTCTCCAATTGAATGTTCCTGCTACTTTTATGAAGGTTGCTTTAGATGAAGGGCCTGGTCCTCCTATTAAATATCAATATGCTGAATTAGGGAAGCTTTATCAAGTTGTTAGTCTCCTGATTCGGTCTTGTGATGTGAGCAGCAAAACCCAGTCATCTCACGTAAGTATTGCTTATTTCATAATGTGTATACGTAATGTTACATTTTGGGATATATAGACATTTAAAATTTAAGTACACTGTGAAGAAAAGCTAAAAAAAATTAAAAGAAAATTGGAAGTTGCTGGAAAATGTAATTTCGTAATAGGATTTTTGTATTAAAATTTAATTGAAGATTAAAAGTTCAGTTGAAGGAATTTTAACATAAGAAATATTAAGGATAGCAAGCCTATTAAAGAAAAGTGAATGCATTTAACTCTACAATTTTTGTGGAATTGAAATAAATTAAAAATTTAAAAATGCTGTGCATCTTTTATGAACTTAGATGGAATTTTCACTGAACTTAGCTCCTTTATTCCTATTTCAATATATTCTATTATATTAATATTAACTACCTAAGGAATTGATTACAAAAATAATCTGATAATAATAATTGCAATTTTTAGTCAGTATTTTTGCAATAATTTGATAATAAAAGAAAAATGAAAAAATAATCGGAAGATTAAATTTAACCAGATTTAGTTTAATTTTACAAAACATCAATTATTTTTCACTGTGAAGTTATTTATTTTTAGTACTCTTTTCTGAACATTATCTAGTATATTCATTTGTTTCTTTACTTAATTATCAAATAATCAACTGGAAAATGTTTTTTAGGGTGGTACACCTTTACCTAATCCATTTGTTGGAGACAATGTATGTCAAGAATATATAATGCCTATTCAATCAGAAGTTGCTGACATTTTATACAACAATACTTGGTAAGCCTTGTGATCATATATTTCATTCATTAACTTTCTGTCTGCTTATCCTGTAATTTCCATTGGCAATATAAATGTAGCAAAATTTTTTCATTCTGCATTATCTGCAGGCATGTGGTTTTTTTTAAATATCTATTTACGTGCTAAATGTTAATCAGATTTGTGCTGCATGTAAGACTTTAAACCTAGTTTTGGTCAATAGATAGGGTTAGTTTTCCTCTAAATTTCATGTATAATTGCATAGAAAATCAGATCTATTCTTATTCTTTGTATATAATGGCTTGCAGGAAACATTTAGCAAATGATAGATCCCATGTTTCTGATGAAATTTCAGTCTGAAAGTGTTTTTAGTCCTTTTGAAGGCTATAACAGTGATAATAGTTATTTATTACATTATTTTTTTTAGAATTTGATAACTCTTTGAATGGTTACTGAGTCATAATTCAAAATGTTCAACAGTAGTGCGAAAGAAATATGAAAACATTATATTTAAATTTTTGGTCTATTCTTGCATCAATCATTAGAGAACGCTTGTGTATGCTTTTAAGAGAACAACCTAATACAAAAAATGAAGCATCTGCGGTTTCATACACAAATGTCTCCCTCAAAGTAACCAGTTGTATTGTGAAATGGATGCTGAGAAGACCTAGTTTTACTCCAAACATTTTGAGATTGACGGCTTGTGATTTTATAAACCACATACCAAAGGAAAAAAAAAATCACCTTGCTAGTTTCTTTAAAAAAAATTGAAGGTGGAAAAATAAACTTGGTTCAAAGAATAAGGACTAGGCTGAGAATCTTGTTTTGAAATTTACCCTTCTAAATGTAATTTACAGCATAATTTGTGTAAATAAACAGTTAAATGAATGTACATTTTTTACATACATAAGTTTTTATTAAAACCAATGCCAATATAATTATAATTTAATTTCTGAATTGTATCTTTATCTCAAAACAGCTCTCTCACAGTACAATTTATATTTCTGAACATGCTCTAAATCAGTATTTAAAAATCTTTGTTACTAAAACTTGTTGCCTTTCTTAACTGTTTAATATATACATATTTCAAATATGTAATTCGAAAAGAAATATGCAGTTTTTGAAGCAATCGTGTTTTTAAAAAATTGAGCAATCGGGAGATTAAACCGATCATTCATTTCAAGAACAAATCAAATTTTTAATTTTCATTAAAAAGAGTTTTAATTTAGATTATGAAAATTAACTTTTACAATTTGAAGCCTTGAATGATATTTCTGATGTGGTCATTTTTCTAAATTAATTTATTGCTTTATAGCTATTTAAAGAAAATTGTTGAAGATGCAAATAATTCTGAAGATACTCTGAGGCTTCTAAAGGTATGATTTTTTTTATAAACCTTACCTGCAAATAAATTTATTTCTTTGAAATGATGGGATTTAAGATAGCTATTTATTATTTGAAAAATAAAATCAAATTTTTCTTTAAAAAACTGTAAGTTTTGAAATCTATATTATAGAAATAACCCTGCAATAAAATATGAACTTCACTGTTTACTTTATTGTATTTATTAAATATTACTTTTAGTTGTAAGCAAAACATGAATTTTCCACACATTTATATGCATGTATATTAACAGTCAAATGTACTTTGTAATATTTTCAAAAACTAAGAAATGAAAAGTGATCATTATGTTTTTGTCAAGATTATCTCTTAGTCATCTTGCCAGCTGTTATTTTGATTTCTATTTTTTTAATGTTATATCATTAACCCCTTTTCCGGTATGATTTAATAAGGAAAAGCTGTGCATGAAATAACTATTTAATTTTTATTTAAAAACTTGTTTCATTTTAATAATTCTTACATATTCTGAATTAATAACAATTTTTACATGCTGTTAAATTATATCAAAAATGATAAAATTAAGAAAAAATCAAAACAAAATCTTAATAAGGTACATAATTAACAGTCTTCAAGCATGTGGTACTTTTCAAAACACTCTGGTAAGTGCAAAAAATCCTGAGTCCTCCCTTCTAATTTTATTCTTGTAACACACACGGCACCTTTCTATTAGGTTTTCTTTTATTCTTAGTTGAAGGAAAGTATTCTGGAAAATGTCCCCATCTTTTAGCCAGCAACCTAGCCAGGGTATCACTATATGAAGACACCCATGAGTTTTATAATCCATTAGTGTAGCTTTTTATAGGATTTGCTCTATGTCCAATCGAAAGGTCCTAGTTCCAATTTTGTTGGCATTATTGATTTTTTTTAATGTAAAACATGAATTGTAGAGTACAATGTCAAACATGTAAAAAAGTATTTTTTATATCCTTTCATATGTTTTCACATAACCGGAAAACACGCTTTGTTGATCATTTTTATCGATGCCTCCCATTCCATTATTGTACTCAATCACACAACCTGGTTTTTAAAACATTCTCCTCTTCACCATCTTTGCTCTTTCACTTTTTGTCGTATGAGTACATATACTTCCCTTTTCTCGGACCATTTCAGAGCTAGAAAACTTTGACTGGAGAGACTTTGAAATTAATAATCATATTCAACAGTAACTTCAGTTGCATGAAGAGTGTAACTTTTCATTGTGTGGTATGGCTTGGAAAACCATTGACGAGCTAGAGTCGTCAGTTAACTGTAAGGGATTAATTAATACACAAGAAAAGAAAATGACATTTTCCTTTCTAGTAGTAAAGGTTATGGGGTGTTTATGTATTAACTTCACTGCTGCCAAACTTGCAGCATTTGAATCGCACCCTTTTCCACCAAAATCTAATAGATAAATGAAACCAAATCTCCAAATAAAACACGCTGCATGATTCACATGGCACAAATTTTGCTGCAGTAAGGCTAATGCGTTAGTTACCCATTATGACTATGTAATAAGTAGCAAAAAAAAGGTATTGCTGATGTGGTTTGAAAAAAAATTAATCAAAATATTTGTTTCAGTTCTGTTCATGGGAAAATCCACATTTCTCGTCCATGGTATTGAATGAATTACTATGGCAAATATCTTATTCTTACACTTATGAGCTTAGACCTTACCTGGATTTTCTATTACACATGATGTTACTGGAAGATTCTTGGCAAAATCATCGTATCCATAATGCTCTAAAAGGTACATGATATATTTTTGTTTTTTAAAAGGGCTTGTTATTCCTTTAAGAAAATCATCAAGCATGTATTTATATCATGATTTATGAGAATGTTATGGGAAATATGAATTTGCTGATCAATATTCAGTTCATTGCTATTATTTACAAATCAAGAATTGTATTAAATACTTACAATTTAGTTTTAAATATGCTCTGTTATAAAGTAGTCTTAGTTTTATTATATTTTTTTATTAATGTAATGTATGGTGTTTTCCAGAAAATATTGAATTATTAATTTATTAAGAACTTTAACTCTTATATTTTTAATAACATGGCACATGATTGTGATAGATGCTACCTTTCCAGCTCTCAGAATTCCTAATAAATTTCCTTTTAAGTTTTTAAGAATAATCACACTGATATTATGAGTAAAATTAATGAAGTATGAAACTGTAATTTTTCTTTATACGAGAGTTGGGGCAAAACTCATGGCAACTATTTTTTTTTTCAAGATAACAGTTTAGTTGGAAAATTGTGACAAATACAGATGAAAGGACAAGGTGTTAACTACATGTGTGGACAATGAATAGCACTGAAATATCATAACACACTAATTTATTACAGTATACAGGGCAATATGGCCTTCATGGTGTAAAAGAATGACAACACAGTGCACATAAAGTTGACATGACAAACCTGGGCCTAAAGACCCTCTACTGTCACCACACGCTGCCAACGATGTGGGAGGCACTGAATACCATCAGCCTCAGGAATTGCTGCACCATGTGTGAATCAGGTCACCTGTTGGCGCACAGCATTAGCAATGTCCTCTCGTGTTACAAACCACCTACCACATATTGGCTCCTTAATCTTGGGAATGAGATCAAAGTCACAGGGCAAAATGTTGAGAGAGTAGGGTGGGTGCTCCAATTCTTCCCATCCCCAGCATCAGAGTAGTTGCAGTACACACTCTGCTTTATGTTGTCGTGCAGAATTATTGCACTGTCCACTAGATCCAGACGTTTATCCTGAACACCACATCACACTTGTTGCATAAGGAAGTCCCTGTAGTACTGTGTGGTCACTGTTCTGCCATGAGGAACAAAATGGCAAACAATGACACCCCTGAGGTTTATACGTGACGATGACCATCAATTTGACTGGGGAAGGATTCTGACGGACCTATTTCTTCCTTGGTGATCCGGCATGTCGCCACTCTGTCGACTGACATAGTTCTGGTTCGTATGCCCTGGCCCAAAATTTATCAATGGCGATTATTCATGACAAGAATTGATCGCCGTCCTGTTGCCAGCGTGCAAAGTTGTTGGAGCGTATTGCATTGTACAACCACCTTTGAACTTACGTCAGTGCATGCAGTACCCACCTCGCTGCGATTTTGTGTAGGTGTAGCTTATTACGCAATATTCTGTGGACAGTGCGTTTCTCAATGCCATTTGCCCTCTCTAACTCCAGTAGCGTCCATCATCTGTCTTCATCCATGAGCTGCTCGATGACGGCATGTGCCAAGTCGGTCTGCACACTGACCGTTCATTCTGAATGTTGCTCATCACTGGTTAACACACGTCCTTGCTGAAACTTTCCTACCCACCGTGCTACTGTACGGTATGATAGGGCATTATTCCGAAGGGCTTCCACAAATTCACTGTGAGGTTCCATTGTATTTCTCCCTCGGAGAACGGCTATTTTGATGTAAGTGAGCTGCTCAACACAGGTTACTTCCATCTCGCACGATACTCACCAACTGACTGATTTCACAGCCCTCGCTGTGTTACTACCTGCTATCACTGAGCCATCTGTTGTTCTGCATACACACTATGCCTGCAGAACTTCCTCACGATACATATACGTTTGTGATCCGTTCACATCTCTACAAGAAAAAAAAATAGTTGCCATGACTTATGCCCCAACCCTTGTATGTGAAACTTAGCAAATATACCAATTTATTAAAACTTGATCATTAATAATATTCCTTGATGTACTTCTCATTTGGAATTAAAAAAAAAATTTTTGTTTTGTGGAAAATTTGCGAAAATTTTCTGTAATTAAAATCCTTGCCTTTGATATTATAGAGTTTCAAATAGATCTTTTATTTTGTAAGTTATAGAGAATAGAGAATTATATTAATACATTGTCATAAAATTTGTCACAAGCCTTTTTTTTTTAATGATACAATTTAAATACTCTGTATGAAAAATTATTTAGGTATACCTGATGATCGAGAAGGACTCTTTGACACTATTGCTCGTAGTAAAAACCATCATCAAAAAAGATCCTATCAATGTATCAAAGTCATGGTTGCACTCTTTGCAACCTGTCCAGCTGCAGCACAAATGTTGCAAAGTAATGGAGATTTAAAACGGAAATGGACAAATGCAGTTGAATGGCTAAATGATGAACTGGAGAGGGTAAGTAATTACTGTTTAATATTTGTGATTAAGTTTTATATAAATTCATCTTGTTCCACATATTCTTGTTATTTGCTGTTCACTTGCAAAAGTACTTCTTTTGTTTAGTTGCATAACTAGAACATATATTGTAGTTTGATGATTATTATGCAAATTACAATTCACAACTATATGCAGAGAATATGCATTCTAGACTAAGTAATCCTTACTACTTTAAATACATTGCTAAATTTTGTAATGCATACTTTGTATTGTAAGCGATATTTTTTAAGTTCCTGTATTTATTTAGCTGATAATGGATTAATTATGAAGACTTGATTGTTGCTATGATTTAAAACATTAATCGTGATGGATTTATTCAAATCAAATCATACTCTGCTATTTTAATAATATATTCCTATTTTATTTCAAAGGCTCTACTCTATGTGGATTTTTTTCTCTCTTCCTTCAAATGTATGTGAGGAATATCCAGAAAGTAAAGAACAGTTATGGGCTATGTGGATCCACCACCACCACGAATTATCACCACCCCAATTAGTCCCTTGCTTTTAGGGCTGCGGTAGCCCAGTGGTCAAGGTATCGAATCGTGGCAGGCATGTCATGAGTTTGAGCCCAGTACCACTAAAGACCTGCTGTGTAGGGGAGCGATGCCCGTTAAATCTGTCGAGAGCTCAAATATCCTCCCATTGGTGTGGTGTGATAGTTAGGAGAGGAGGTGCCAGCTCAGGTGTCGTCCATGTCACTTGACCATGGTTCAAAATTACGAGATCCGTTGCCAAAAGCCCTCGTGTAGCTGAAAAGTGCGACGTTAATATTCACTCACCCACTAGTCCCTTACTTTCAGCATGAGCCAGTTTTTATTGTTGAGTGGCATTACATCTTTATTCCGTAATTTTTTTAAATTCCACCAAATGGGCTGCATGAGCACTGTGAAAACTTTTAAGATCTTAAGAAATTTTTAGAATTTGACATGACTTTTTTGGCACTGAGTGACTTCCCTCTTATACCTGAAATTAAAAGAATATTTTAGTAGGAAAACAGTTTGCAATTGCTGATCTCAAACAAAAAGGGACATCCTGCATTAAAATAGAAAAGTATGGCTTTGGAATTGAAAAGTGGTCCTCGTTACAATAAGTGCTTTGACAGCTATGGTAACTACATTGAAGAATAGACTAAGGTGATTTTTTTAAACGAAGTTTTGTATTGCTATGTCTCTCTCTCTCTTTTTTATTATCAAACATTCTTTACTTTCTGGACAACCTTCGTATATATGTATGTGTTTTTAAATTTTTATTTTAATGGCTTCTAAGAAAAAATGTATTAATTTTAAAATTCAAATTTTTATTTTACAATTACACAAATTATCTATAAAATTATTCAGGAGTAATAGGTTTATCCTTAGTTTGATAAACTTAAATATAGAGTAAATGTAGTTTTAATCTCTGACCACAGTAACTTCTAGCTGCATATGCAGAATTCAAAAACATAGTTTTTTTCCCCCCATTATTGGTATATTTAGTAAAAATAACTTCAGGAAATGAGCTCACATCTGAAAAAATAAAATGAATAAAGAAATTCAATTTATATTTGAATTAGCTGAACAAAATAAGTGAGAACAGAGTGAGTGATACTTAAGGCAAAGCTGCATTTGTTGCATCAGATGCTAAAAAAAAGCAACCAACCATTCTAAACATGAACTATTGACTTAAAAGTGAATATAAATGTGTATAATATAAATATATTTGTAACATTGCTCATTCTAAACATGTTTGTTGTAATTGAGCATATTATTTATTTTGTTATAAAATTGTATTAATGGAAATTATACATTTAAATTGAAAACTGTTAAAAAATATTAAATGAAAAAAATGGGAATTTTTGTAGAATGAGTTTTGTATTGGTTTTGAAACATTTATTAATGAAACAAATGTAAGAATAAGCTAAAAATGTATTCAAATTTTTAGTAAAAGGTTCTTCCTTTTCCCAGAGAAGTTGAAATTGGAAAATTTAAGAAATCTATATTGTATTGCCTCTTTTGCCATAATTATATGCTGACCATATAATTCATTTACCTAAATTAGCAAGCGCAAGTAGAACCATGGTTCCAACTCTTATAAATTCATTTCACAGCAGAACAGAAGTAGAGTGCAAATATTACAAAATGGCAACTTACTAAATTGAAACCTTACCAAAATCTTAACCAAAAGTGAAATAGTAGAAAAATTTTATCAGAGGTCTTTTTATAGCATTAAATATTTATTTAATCATCTATTTTGCATAAGGAATAGAGAAATAAGTTGAACAATATATATATTTAATTTTTTTTTTAGAAAAAAAGAATTGTATAGTTAATTGATGTGTAGATTGTTGTGCATTTTCTTATTTGAAGCTTTGCCTGAGCATATTGTAATGAATAGAATAAAATGCTGTTTTTTGTTGTTTTTTTTAATTTTGTAGTTTGTTTTTCTATTTGTGTGTTTTATCATTTTTATATGTTGTAGTTCCCCGCCCCCCAAGAAATTTGTTTTTCAAGAGTTTTGTTCCTTTTGTATATGATTTTTCTCAACTGTACATAAAATATTTTGCTTGCTGTGTTATTTTGTATCAATGGAAACAGAATTTTATATTGTTATGTGTAAAAATATATATGTGGAAATAATTTTGTACTGATGTATGTTATTTCTCTTTACATTTTACTTATTTTAAAAGTTTGTAGATTATAAATATTTTGATATTGTGTTTTTTGTTATATTTAATGTGTTAATCAAAATTGCATGTATATATTGAAAATAAGTGGTTTTATTTAGAAATCTAAAAAATATAGCTTTTAGTCTACATGAATGGGAAAATATAAAATATTGTAATGTCTTGTTTAAAAATACATGATGAGAAATTTTATTGCTCTTATTTTAGTTACTTCTTATCAATGTTTTTGTACTGTGCATTAGGTTAATAAGAATTTATTTTAATCTGAAAAAAAAGATTCTTATAATATAAATAAATTATGCAAAACTTCTGTTATTGAACATATGAAAAACATTTAATGGATTAGCTTCTTTTATAGATGTGAATATTCAATAATTTTTTAAAAAACTTGTTTGTAGTATTAAGTTCCTGTATTATTTCTATTTTGAAAAATGGATTATTGATACTGAATGTATATGTATTATAATTATTCCTGGCTCATAAACTAGTAATAAACAGCCATATGAGTTTAATTATCTACCAAACAATAAATCTAAAGAAAAAATTAATTTGAATAGAAGCCTGTGTTAAAAAATAATAATAGGTGCTTGAAATATGATCTACAAAAGGTAACCAAACAGCATTAAAAATTCTGTTTGTATTCTTGTCAGCTTGCAAAATTGCCTTCAGGTGTAACTTTTTAAAACCTTTTTTTCAGCTAATGATGTGTTGAGAATCTCAACCAAACATGTAAAGCAGCTTATTTTTATTATTCGTGTTAATGTTGCTAATTTGTGGGAATTTTTCTCTTTATTTTTGGCTATTGTCATTTATTGAACTAAATTTGAAGTTCAACCAATTTATAAATGGCATGCGTTGCATTTTTATATTTTATTTTGCATACCAACACTGAGATAAATTTTGAATTGTGAGTAGTTTCATTTGTTAATTTACTTCACTAATTTTAGTGAGCAGTACCTTTTTTGTTAAAAAATGTTACAAAAATTATTTGATATTTCTACATATACCATTGGAATTTTAAGGTAAAATAACTAATTTTAGATTTTCTTATGTTGCACTTGTAATAATTATAATTCTGTGTTCAAAACCGTTGGAAGATGCTGTACATGGCTTGAAGTTTACAATTTTGGAGTTCAAGTTCCAGTTTTTAAGTGAGAGCTTCTGGAGATATTTCAAAAAGACTGGCTGCAGGACAAGCCAGTGGCTGATGGCTGTGGGAGATTGCAGCCATGCTTTGCCAGAGAATCTGCCTTTCTGTTGTTTAGGATGTCACAATGGCTAGGGATCCATTCGAAGACAATAGTTTAACCAGTACTGTTGAGTTCATTTTTTTTCTCACCTCCTCCACCTCTGTTGAATCATTATTACAATAAGGAACATAGTGTAAAGATCGCAGATTGAGAATCCACAATTAAAACCTCTCATCCATGAGAAGATGGTCTAGTGTCATATTGCTTGTCTTGAACAAAGAGCCACATATCCTTTGGGTATAAAGTCATCATGATTTCAAGAGGATAGGCACAAAGGGCATAATAGTCTTTTTCTCTGGAAAATTAATTGATAAATTAGAAGTTGGAAGACTGAGAGTGGAAAGAAATTTCATATATTAGATTGTATTCTAATCATTTGTTTAATAAGTTTGGAGAGTGAGTACTGGCTGAGTTGTCAACCTCCTCAGTTGACCAGGGTGCAAAATTGTGAAGTCCATCGCCAATAGCTCTTGTAATGCTTCGTAGTGCAATAGTAATTAACAATCAACTGATAAAGTCCATGAATCATGGTCATTTGCATCTCTCTGAAGCAAGTTTAATTTAACTTTTTGATTCAAAATAATTAATTTTTGTTTTCCCTTTGCCTTATATGGTTGTGGTAGCTGAGCAATCATAGCCCCAAAATTGAAGTTGGAGCCATTTCTATTGAATCCTGGTGCCATGTGAGGGAGCTGATGTATGTTGAATTTGTCATAGCTCAAAATTTTCACACTGGCATGGTGTGGAAATTTGGAGAGTAGGATACCAATGCATTTACCAGCTGAATGGCTTGAGTAAGATTTAAAATTATGAAGTCCATTCTAATAGGCCATGTGCAGCTTTTGAATGCACCATTCATAAACGATCAGTTCCCTTGTGCTAATTTTATGATGGTATAATTTTAAAGATGTTATATTTTTGTCCAATTTAAAGTTTAGTTTTGTGACATATAATATCAGGAGCTAATTAATTTTTCCTGTTTTTAATTATATATATATAATACTCTTAGTTTATCACATGATTTAAATGGTAAGAAATCATATTAAAATAGTGCTTGCATTTATTGATTTTGAAGGAGCATTCTTTTATAAATATAATGTTGTTGTTGTTTTTTTAAGTATTGCCTCTTTCAGGAATATAAAGAGTTTTCTTTTGTCAATAAGATAAATTTGTGTTTTATTTATTCCTAGCTTTGACACAAAGACCAAAATTTGATGTATAGTTAACACTTTTTATCGACATATGAATAAAAATAAATTCAGAATAATGTTATGGCATTAGAGATATCAAAGTTTTATCCTCTGTTATAATAAGTGCTGTAAACATTTAGGTTAATGTTCTTCTCTTAACATCTTAAGTACTTAAAATTAAAAGTAAGGTTTTTAACTAATATGATTTTTTTTATTTTGTTGATATAAACAAGTTTCAGTGTTTTTCATTCCAAATACCTCCTATCCATTCTTTCTTTTAATACTGTAATTTATACTACTGTATTCTTTCCTAGAACTACAGCCGGTTACCACCCAAGGCTGTCTCAGTCAGCTTATGCCATCTTGATCTATTTAATGCTATTTTCTTCTATCGGTTAACTCCCAAATTCTTCAACCACTTTATCTATCTATTTTGTTCTCAGTCTTCCTCTTTTCCCTCTGGAGTTAGGAAGGTAATTTTCTTAACAGGAATTTTATTACTCAATTGAAGTATATGTCCCAGCCACCTTATTTGGGAAGCCTTGATCACTTTGAACTATGTTTGGTTCTCTGTATTTTGATTGAAGTTCAAGGTTCTATTGTCTTCTCCAGATTCCGTTTTCTCCAACCACACCAAAAAATTTTCTAAGACTCTTTGTTAATTGTCCAGCATTTGCTTTCATAAAACAATTGGTCTTACTAGAGTTTTGTGTAACTGTATTTTTGTTTTGCAACTTATGTATTTAGATTTAAACTGGTTTCGCAATCTGATAACATCTGTTAGCCATCGATTCTATTTTTGATTTCAATTTTTATGTCATTACTATTATCCACAATTGTGCCTAAGTATTTAAATGAAGTCACTTGTTCAAACTTATATTCACTAATTTTCAGTGGTTGTAAATTTGAGATTCTGTTTATTATTACCATGAATTTAGTTTTTTCTTCGTTGACTGTCAGTCCTATGTTTTTGCTGCTGTCTCAGGTGCACTGAAAGCCTCTCCTATAGATGCTTTAGTTCTTCCCACAATATCACAGAACTCTCACTTGTTGTGAGGAAAACAGAGAACTTATTAATGGGAATACTGCTGTATTAAAAAATAGTAAATCAAATTTCATTGATTGCTACTGAAGACCCACCATGTAGAGGGGGCTATCGTATGTTAAATCTGTTGAAGTTCATTGTCCTCCTGTTGGTGTGGTATGGTAGTTAGGAAACAAGTTGCCCGGTTGGTGTTGTGCTCATCACATGACTTAAGTACAATATAATGAATTTTGTTTCCAATGGTTCTCATGTTGCTTTATAGTGCAACAAAAAAAAATTACTCTCACTCACTCAAATTCCATTGATAGTAACAGAGAGTTATACATTTTGGTTTCTCAGATTAGCATGAATTACAGTTATTTTCTAAAAAATTGTTTTGAATGTAAATTGAAGAAAATGTGTAGGAATTTGACGTACTGTAGATCCTATTGAAAAATGTTTCTTCTTCAGTAAAATTGAATTATTTTGTGCCAGTTAACTTCAGAATATTTTTAACTCTGTTTTTTATGTTTTCTTGTAGAAATTTTCTCTTGTTATGGCTACTTAATACTTTACAAAGTTTTTCCACTACTACAGTCAGAAAGGAAATTTTCTATTTATTTTTTTTTTAAAGTAAAAACACTGAATTCTGAAATTGCAGATAGAATTAATATTATACCTCTTTAAATAAGTTTTAAGCTTATCAGATCAATAACTTTCCATCTTTGCAAAATAATTAACATGTTCAGAATTTAATTAGTAACTTTACAGTATTTGTTCATTTTTGTGTAACATTTTGATACAGATATTGTGATTTATTAAAATGGGTTTTGTTTTATTGCCAAAACTAAATATTTAGCAGTTTCCCAATGGTGATTCTAGTGATTTTGTTTGGCTTTTTAATTTATGTGTTAATTTCTCTATTTTGAAGGAATTTATTATTTAGTAGATTTAAGACAGGAATAAGAAAAAATAAGTTTTTAGTGATTAAATTTTAAAAATGTCTTAATAATCGCTCTTAGAACCCCTCTTCTCCTGAACAAGATCTTATGGAATGTAAACTGTAATGTGCAATTCATGTTTTTCTTGGTGTTCAGTCTTTTTTATGTCTTTATGGACCATACAAGAATGTTATTCGGGTGACATTCTTCAGGTCTTTATAGATCATTTATTTTACAGAGACCTTATCCTACTAATGCTCAATATGGCTATAATAACTGGTCCCCACCAGCTCAATCTAATGAAACAACCAATGGCTACTTCTTAGAAAGATCCCACACTGCAAGAATTACTCTGGCTAAAGCCTTTGAACTGTGTCCTGATGAGGTAATTGTTTTTTATAAAATGTTGAAATTTTATCATGGTTAATGAATTACTATTTTCAATTTTAATTTTCAGAATGTGCTTTTGGAGGAGTTCATTGTAAGCTACTTTAGAAAGATTAGGCTTGGTCATTTTATCTCTAATAAAAATAGATTCATCAGTTGTATTATTATTTTTGCCTTTTTCTTTCCTTCGAAAATAAGTACCTTACTTGGCTCAATATAGCTTATTTAATATTTCTTGTATAAGAACAATACACATATGCATACTCATTAGTTATTTTTTTTTTCAATTTTTCCTGACTTCAGATTTAGAGGTAGTGATGCTGTTTATTTATCAAATATAGTAATTTTGTTTCAAAAAATTTTACTAATTTAATATGTCTGTAAAATAAGATTATTGATAAAATTTTTTTGAAATTATAAGAAATGTTCAAATAGTGTGTGTGTGTTATTAAAATTAATATATATATATATATATATATATATATGTAGAAATCTGACTTTTAACAATTTATTTCTAGTAATTTTAAAAAAGTATTCAGTATCTTGTAATTTTTATGTGAATAAATACATTTGTTTGCTAAATTATATACTTATTCTTGCTTATTATTCACTCACACACAAAATGTGATCAAATATATTAAAAATTGATACCAATTTCATTATAATATTAATTATTTGAATGCTACCAAATTTATGTTTTAAAGCGTTACATTTATGAATAAAATGTAATTTTTGTATACATGGAGTATTTTGTTCTAGAATTCGATTGTTTTTTTAAGCATTGAAGAAATGTTTCTTTTGCTTATTGGGGTTGCAGTAATTACAATAATCTGGGATTTTTTTTAATGTGTTTAACTTAATGTGTTTTTTTAAATCTAATATTGTAGAAACATCGATCTTTTAAAAACATTAAAGAAAAGAAAAATCTGGCAGATTATAACCTTAGTTGACTATTTATAGCATTATTTAAGAGTATGAATAACTCTATATTAAAACTTTATTTTTTTTCCTTGTATTCCTTTGAATAGGATATTGAAGATCAGGATATGTCTGAAGATGGTGAAAGTCCTCCACCAGAAGAAAAAGTTCAAAGTTGGCAAGGAAACAGTCAGAGCATCCCACAACACCCTAGTCCACCCCCTCCTGCACCATCTGATGGTGCGGATCCATCTCCAAAAGCTCCCATTCTCCCATCTTCGGCACCTATTGAAGAGCCTTTAGAGCCTTCTTTTTTGTCATCCAATAATGAAAGCTCTTCGGACACTCAACACACTTCAGACTCTACATCAAGTTCTGTAACCACTACAGTTTCACCCACAACTGTCGTTATGGGTGATGAAACAACTTCAACAGCTGGGGAAGAGCAACGAGAACCATCGGTCAAGAAAACTAGAGAGGAAGAATCATTGACCAGTAAATACTGGCTTTATGAACATGACGAACTTGTTCGTCGCCGAGAAATGAAGAATATGGTAAAGCCCATGAAAAGGAGGAATTGCCGCCGATGAAAACTCATTTTAAATAAAATTGGATATAATTTGAAGCTATTTAATCTGTGCATACAGTGCTAATATTCAGTGTGTGACTATTTTATAATGTACTCTATTGGGACTCCTTAGTGGAGTTTTCTGAAAGATAATCATACAGAGTGATATGAATTTGTTTTTGTTTGAAGTAACCTTACATTCACAGAGCCTAAGCTGATTGCTAAATGTTTTGTCTCCTTGTATACATGTAGATAAAAAGAATTTTTTTTAATTGTCTGAAAATATATGTGAATAGTATGTTTTATCTTTGTTTTTTTTTTTTTAATTGCTCATTCAGTGAGTGCATATTTAATATTTAAATTTGCCTGCTGCTTTCTGGAAATATTAATAAATAACTACAGTTGGGAAAATGATGTGTATATATTATAAGCTTTTGGAGAATCAATATGGTGAAAAAATGAAGTCCTGTTTCAATTGATATTAACATTCAGAAAATTTCTTTTGAAATTCTTCAAACTGTCAAGATTGATGTAGAAATTTTATTTTTAGAGAAATTTGAAGAATGTATCAATTTTACTAAATTCCATCTAAATACCTTTTAAGTATAGATATACCCAGGTACTTAAAAATTTAACTTCATTTTCGTTTAAAATAATATGTGAATTTGTTCAGGTTAGAAACTTAATGCAAAAATAGCCCTCCTTCTCTTACATTGCAAAAAAAAAAATTTTATCAAGGACAAATAACTTATTGTTTTGAAGGGGAAAATATGTAATGTATTACGAAAATGTTGATTTATAATTCTGTTTGCCTGTCACCATATAAAAATATGAATGGCCATATTGTATAATTTAATTGTATTAACTGAAATAAAGACTAATTTTATTATTCGTCTTTCAAAAGTGTTTTTGTTTCATTTTAAATCCTGGGGGGAAAATTTTATTTTACTACATTTCTAGTATTTGCATGTCCCCAAATAAATGTGAACTATTTTTGTTTGCTTTATTTATTGTTATATGTTACTTCGATTATTTTATTATTGATTTTTGTTTGAATTTAAGCTGTTTTATATTTTGAGTACAAGAAATGAGAATAGAAATATTCTGTTTTTTAAGTTTCTGTTGTTTTGCAGCGGCCTTATCCTACAAATGCTCAATATGGTTATAATAATTGGTCCCCACCCGCTCAGTCAAATGAAACTTCTAATGGTCAGTTCTTGGAACGGTCACACTCTGCAAGAATAACCCTGGCTAAAGCCTTCGAGTTGTGTCCAGATGAGGTGATTATATTTTAGTATAAACATTTTTTTATTTGAATTTTTTTTTCTTTATTAATAACTTTAATTTGCCTCTATGAATTGTTATCTGTTGGAATGGTAAGTTACTGTTAGTTTTCTTTAAAATAAGCTTAAATACTGCAGATAACAAATGCTAATAAATATGAATTTCATTTTTGAAACATGCATCAAGTATAATAAGTGAATACAGGGTTTTTTTTATAAAAACGAATTTCACATGTTTTATTCATGCATAATGTTATTTTCTTTTTTTTACATTAAGGTTGGTCAGTGCTTTTGTTATTTTAATATATAAATATCGACTGTTAATTTTATTAGCTAAACATTAAAAAAATTTGATAGCCAAGAGAAAGTTTTGTTTTTACAATGTACAATAATTCCAAGGACTGTTCACAATTTTTATTGGATAATTATAAGAAATTAATTCATTTTATCAGTATAAATTTTATTATAGCTATTGACAGTATCTTGAACAGCTTTATTAAGATTATTCTAAATCTTAAAAATTTTTGAGAAACTATGTAAATTTTCCATTTTGAACTTGTACATTGATGGGTCTTGGAACTAATGTTATGGAAGTTGCAAAAAAGAAAAAAAATTACTATATTTTTAGATGTAAATAGTTACATCAACAATATGGTTTGAAAAATTTTTTACCAGGCTTGAACCTCCAGGAGACAAAATAATGTAATAAATCTAATCATTGATGAAATTGGTGATTATGATTGAAACCGATCATAGTTTAACATGTTACAAGTTGCAGAAGTATCCAAAGTGACGGAACAATATTGATTACCATTAACACAAAATAAAAGAAGAAATTAAGTAAATTGGTAACTCGGGTCCACACGTTACAGTCCAGACCAGAACAAAAATTATGCATTTAAGGCGGGAGATCCTTCCCATTCTTTATTTCCCAGATATATCTTCCTCAGTTTGCCGCTTATTTTTATGTTTGAATAATCATTTTTTTGTAGGTGCTAATTTGGTATCCGGAGTGCTACATGCACACACGCAACACATCACCATGATGGGTGATAACATTACAATATGGTTACCTTGACATTTTTATTGTGTGGTAATATGGTTGCCATGGGGATTATGTCATTATAGTTAATTTTTTTGGGGGTTTCCACAGAAACCTTATGATTTCTGACGATTTTAATTCAATTTCTTTAAAAAATTTACCATGTTCATTGAAATCATTCTTCAAGTTATTGCTTCAGTTGTATTTTGTGCTATTTTCAAATATGGATATTTCTAATATCTTTGGTGAGTGCTAGGAAATTATTTTTTCAGAATATGAGGGCTGTGCTTTTAATAATTGTTGCAAATCATGCATTTCCACTTCATTTTACTTTTAAATAATGCATTTTTAAATGTTCCTTGTTTGATGAAATTCATTAAAGGAACTCGCAGTTTTTGGAATGTTGCAAGTTATCAGCAATTATTGATATTCATTATTGATTAATTTTAATAAATACTATATGGTTATTTTATGTATAACTAGCGGTCCCGACAGATGTTGTCCTGTACATACGTCTTAAATCCGAAAATTACAAACTTCTTGAATAAGTAGAAACAATCTGGATCGTTTTGATGAAATTTTTTTATAAAGAAAGTTATTACAATACCTGACATCATCACATGTACAATTACCACAATTCGACCTATCGATTGCTTGTATGTATTTACTACGAACTAAGTTGAATGTAGAAGCTGTTCTGAATAGAAACTTGTTTTGCTTAAAGGGTCAAATAGATAAAACTCGAGCTGTTTTCGTAACAGGTATATTTTTTTAATGCACAAAAAATAAATTTATCGTAATGCATTGAATGTACGATGATTTTGGTTAATCCTTGAGGGGTATAAACAAACAAAAGCGATAGTTTGCCAAACCTCGAACATGCAACATATAGTTGGCAGTGCGAAAAGCAAGGGTTTTCTAAATCTAAGCCACAAATTGTCATTGTTTGACCTGGTGACTTATTAATGGTCATAGCAAATACTAAGCGAATTGGAAATTGCAAACATTTGAATGAGTAGGTGAGTCTGAAAGAATCATTGGGATCTGTGGTAGAAGTACAAATTCACCTTGAAGTTTGCCACTCAAAATAGTGGCCTCAAGAATATTGCCCGTGATTTTTTTTTTTGAACAATCGTACGCCCTTACATAATTTGGGTACATATTTAAATAATTGTGGTATTGGACCGAATTGTGAATCTAAATCATTCTCGAATCCACTTGAACATACACAAAAAATATCATCCAAATCGGTCCAGCTGTTTAGGAGGAGTTCAGTCACATACACACGCACAGAAGAATTATATATATAAAGATATATGCCGTATCGTGGCGAAATGAATAGGGGTAAAACTTATGTGTTTTGAATGTTTTTAATTAATATCTTTTTAACTTATTACAATGTCGGACCGAATTGCGATTCTAAACCATTCTCAAATCCACATGAACCCACACAGAAAAATTTCATCGAAATCGGTCCAGTCGTTTAGGAGGAGTTTAGTCACATACACACACACACAGAAGATTTTTATATATAAAGATATATAATTGTGTAATACAATTATTACTTTTTATATAATTATTTTGTATTATATGATTATTGTTGTATTATATTGATTATTTTCAATACATTCTTTATTTGAAATATATTTCAAAGCAGAGCCGCCATCTTGGATTCCATATCACTCTACAACACGTGCTATTTGGCATGATTTCTTAATCCTGCCATGCGCTCCGATATTAAATTAGTTCCAAAATAAAGTTTGCATCACTCCTGGAGTTTTTAAAACTGTTTTTGACATATATGTAAAAAATTAAATTTTATTAATTCTTTTATCAGTAATTTTTATTTATTGAATCATTAGAACTTGATAGAAATCTCTGTGAAATATAATTACAAATACACTCAACTTTTTTTTTACATGTTAGATACATTCCTTATAAAACAATGTAAAAAACATACGACATGGAAAATTTGGGGATATGTTCCACAACTTTAATAAATCGTGTAAAATGAAAAATCTCTAAATATTTTCGTATAAAATCACGCAGAAAAAGTAATTATAAAATCTTTTTAAAAATTTATAAAACAAAAACAATTCTTTTTTTATTACAAAAAAAAATTAAAATTAGTATACAGTGAAAAATACAGTGAAATCATAAAATGTCATAAATTTGATCAAATCATCCCCATCCAAAGGGCACAAATACCCAAATTTTTTCAAAATTCGTGCTTAATTTAAAAAAATTGTGTAAAAAAAAATAATAACCGTGTGTGTCAAATTGTCAACGTGTGCGTACCATGTTATTTCAAAATCGTGCAAAAAAAGAGTTGAGTATAAAAAGAATATCTACATTCAAATAGTTTCAAAATTGAGTTTTTTCAAAAAACTTAAATTTAATTTTGTCTAATTTGTATCATTCTTTTTATATTTATCAATTCCAAAACTCTTCCTTTGTCATGAAATCCTTTTAGACGAAGCATTTTTAGGTTTTACATTTATTACGTACCTTTTTGGCTGGTGGCCGGCGTGTCATGAGTTCAAGTCTGTACAACTGAAGATCTGCCATGTAGAAGGGGCTGATGCATGTTAAATATGTCGAGGTTCAGACCTCCTGTTGTTGTGGTATGAAAGTAAGGAGAGAGAGGTGCCATCTCGAGTGTTGTCCTTCCTTGTCACTTGACCTTGGTTCAAAATTACGTGGTCCGTCGCCAAAAGCCCTCAAGCAACTGAATAGCATTAATATCCACACAACCTTTTTTGGCAATATATGTTTTTAGATAATAGTGTAAAATTATAATAACACAAATAGGTATTTCACCACAATAAATAAATTTAGTGATTAAATATTGAATTAAAATTTCTGTTAGTTTGCACTTAAGATTGGCTTTTTGAATTTTCTGTAAGGAAAAATCTGTCTTTATTTTGATATTTATTGTATTTTAAGTGCACTCACATATTGTTCTCAAAAGAATGCAAATAAATAATTCTTTTTTACTCAATTTTTCAGTACTCATCTCAACTAGACAGAAATTACTGTTACTTTCAATGGTATAAAGTAAATTAAAAAATGATACAGATGGATTTATTAATTAAACTCCAAAAGAGAATTTTTTACACACATAATGAAATTCTTCTAAAATTAAGGCTAAATTTAAAATTCTAAGATTTTCTGCTCGAAATGTCTGAGTTACGGGAGCTTTAAAAATGTTTTTTTTTTAATTGATTGCGAGTTTCTAAAGTATTTTCTCCAGTTATAATAGATAAAACTTTTCATTTTAAAAGAATTAATATACAATAAGTAATTTTACTTTGAGTATTAATTTTTGCACAAAGAAGTTATAAAAAAGTTGATAAGGATATTTATATAAAACTTTCCATATTTTTTAATCTTAACAAAGTAAAACTTTGAAATTTAAAATCATGGTATTTTTTGAAGAGTGATACACAATGGGTGATATGTTTTTACCTATATATCTACTTATGCTGCATTTGAAAAATGGTGAAAGTATTACAACTTATTTGAAAAAGCAATCTAGTTTATAACTCCAAATCAATTTTTTTTCAATGTATAACTAATTTTCAGATTTAAATGTGATTTGAAATAATTTAGCAGAAGAGAAATCCAAAATGAGAAAATTTTGTTTTAGAAGTTAATTTTTTAGAACCTGTTCATCTAATCCAGTGGTTCCCAGGCCATGGACCGATCTGTGGATGAAATGGTTACTAGGCCACCCAAGGAACATTAAATTATTTCCATTTTATTTACTGTGGTGTATTTCTCTCGGGTTTGTGTGATCTTTCATGTAAATCACTTTATATTCCATGTTCAATAACTTAATATTCATTTTTTGTTGTTACTGTATTTTATTCTAAAGGCATATTTAAATACAATTAAATTAAAATTATTAAATCAAAATGTAAAATATGAACAATCAATGTTCCATCTTTATTGGGCCTTGTAAAATTATCAAGCATCTGATTAATAAAAAAAATTATGCATACCACTTCAACATGCCCCTTTGCCATATTTCCTACAAACAAAAGGATGTGAAAAAATGTTCCTTGCAGACTTATTATGGAATTTTTACGAGGGGGAAAAACCCCATTTTTATGTTAGTTTAAGTAGAGGAAATTTGAAAATATACATTAAATAAGACAAAAATAGAAACTTTGGTTTTATTGTTAATAAACTTTTTACAGATTCAAATTGGTAGAGTTAGGTATAAAATAAAAATAAAACATTTAATTCTAAATAATTATTAAACACACAGTCACTACTTTCTTAATTTGGTTTTAGAATTTGTATTCTAAGTCAGCCATATTAGGATTAGTTCTTGGAGATGCCGACAAAATAGGTTGTTTTTATGTGTGTATCACTTAATTTCGAATAATATTTTGATTTTATTATGTTCAAAAAAGAAAAAATTTGTTCACAAACATGTTGATTCAAACTTACAACAATATATTTCTGACAGTCAAATTATGTAAATGTGCTTCTAGGTACAACTTTCTAAAATTCAAAATAATTTGGATCCCTTACAGTTGAAAGAAGTTCCTTATATTTGTTTCCCGTATAGTGTGGTGCTGTAGTTAATTCTCATTAGATTTCAGTTGGGTAACAATTAACGTCTTGCAGAGAACTTATTAAAAAAATATGTATGAAAAGATCAGCAATTTTTTTTTCATCATCTTGAAAATCATCAGCACTGAATGAATCCTGCCATATATTAAATATAGATATTAAATGCACATAAAATCTGTCGAGGCTCAAAAGTCTTGTTAGTGTTGTGTGGAAATTAAGAGGGGGGCTGGCTCAGGTGCCGTCCTTGTCATTTGACCATAGTTTAAAAGTACGAGGTCCATCTCCAAAAGCCCTCAAGTGGCTGTATAGTGCAACATTAATATTCACTCATAATGTATTATATTTGAAATTTTCAGAAAAAAATATATTTGTTAAAGGTATGTCTTTTATTAAAGTTCAATCGTTTATTTTAAAAATTTTCATTTTGCATTCTAGGTAAAGAACCATAGCATTAAATGCAGGTATTTTTATTGTAGTTTTTATTCATGTTCTATACTAGTAGCTTAATAATTTGAATAATGTGCCTTAGTATAAGTTTTAAAGATCTCGTACCGTTATTTCTCAAGCTTGAGAATTTTTTTGTGTCAGACTGACCACCTGACCAGGACATCTGCTCATGCACCTCAATGTGGGAATACTGAGATGGGCTTGAAAGGCCTTGGCCTTTATGGGCTGTTGCACCACTGTGTTTAGTTTATTTTATCATGCAAAAAGCAACATCACAAACATTCAGAGAAATGGCAAAAGCATTCTTCCTGCCTTTTGTTGAAGATCTCAGCTATTGTATTTTTTCTTATCAGAAGCCTTTTGAATATTTGTCAATCACGTGATTTCTGGCTATTGATCCGTTACATTCGTGATGGTGCATCATTTCATGAAGTGTGGCAGGAGATAAATGTTTTTGTTTAAATGATGTTTCCGATTAGGTGTGCAAAAGAAAATAATTTAAGTATCATGCAATATTTTGAAGGGTTCAAAGACTACATTACATTAAAGAAAATCCCTTAAAAGAAAGTTTAAATAGAAATATATACAATCTGACCCTGATTTAACAGATTTTTCTCTTTTCCTGATTAAATTGAAGGCCAAAGACCCTATTTAACAAATAATAAACCCTGAATTGTTTTAACAGCTGAACATTTTTTATTAGTTTGTATTAGTAAAAATAGAATTTTTCTTAAAAATGACATATCCTTTTTGTCCGGAACAATTAAGACTTTTCTTGTAAGCAGCAAATTTTGATGGGAAAGGGTGCAACCCATTATTACACTTTTTACAAGTGCAAATGAGTCATGAGTGTAACCCATCATGTGAGTTTTGAAATGAAAGGAAATCCGTATCTTATTTCAACCCACTCCACAATGTAGGGGATATTTAACGATTTTGTAATATTTGGTGATGGTTTGCCTACCTGTGCAACGGAAGTTGTGGAAATTGTTGATTTGTCGAAGCCAATGAATAGCGATTTTGATGCAAAAATTGATAATGAAACTTATCCAAACTGTTACATTTTCTAATGCTTTTCATTGTTTTGGATACTGTAAAAACATGCCTTATGCTGGGGGATGTAAATGACAGAGTAATTTCTTCTCTACACAAAGTCGAAAAAGAACCCTCAAGTCAGGAATCAAAAGTCTATTGGTTGGTATTGTAAAATTTCCAATTAACTGGTGCTTATTGGTTCACTAATAGTGCTTTTAGGAGCTGAATAAAAAGTGTGTAATTTTTAACTATAGATATTTTTTTGTGTGTTGCTTATTATAGAATTTCCAAATGGTAAGTGCAAAAAATTTGTGTTTTGTTTGGACCCTGATATAACGAATAACCCTGAGTAACCACATATCATTCTCAACACAGCCTTAATAAGATCATGATCTGAATAATTTTAATGATCAAATATTATTCCCATACACATTCTCCAGAAAACAGGGAATTTGAAACTGCATATCAACTAGCAAAAATAGAAAGACTATTATTATGTGATGATCAGTATCCGTGTTTAGGCCTAGACCTAATACCATAAACAATCATTCAACTCATTAAGTCGAAATGCACATTTATTTGTTTCAAATTATTGTTTGTATGTGTATTTGACAATACATGCTATATACTATGTACTTTTAAAGATGACATGTAAGGCCTACTTTTGAGTGCATAGAGGCCCAAGGCCTCAAAAAGACTTAAGACGTCCCTGTTTATATATCTTACATGAGAAAATTATTTGTTTTTTTATGCTTATTTTTACATTTAATGATGGAAATTGTCTTACATCCTGCTATATACGTTAAAGAAAATTTTGACATTCTTTTCCTGTTCACCTTACTTCTTAAGGCTGTTTTCGGTTAATGTTAAAGGATAGAAATATTTTTTCGGATATATACTCGAACATTAATTTTATATTCTGGCTTCACTATCTTGTAGAGAATCACTTATTTTATCAAATTACTCATTTTTATCTTAGTTTAAACATTGTTTCCTTTTTGAAATGTTTTTGCATTTTTTCTCCTGTACCGTAATGCTAAATGAGGTACCCTTTACCATGTTAAAAGGAAAAATTAATTATTTACGGAATATTTTGAACTTATAAAAACACTATATTGTAAATAAATGTATGAGTTACAATGTTACAAATTTTCGTAAAAATAGAGGCATTTTTCTGCCTGCAAATGTGTTCTGCATTTAGTTCAAGCTCTCATAACATTTAGCAAAAACAGCCTTAAGCGACATGTTCTTGTAAAGCATTGCACAATACAAGTATTGATAACTGCAATCAGCATTTGTGCCAAACTTGCTTTTCATTTTATAATTTGGAATAAGTTAATGGTTGTCTGATTGATCTAATTGCTCACGTACATTTTAAGATATGGTAATATTTCCATTTCAAGATATTTGAATTTGTTTTTCTGCTTTAGGATATTGAAGATCAAGAGGGTTCAGAAGATGAAGACGAGATGATTCCTCCTGAAGGAAAAAGCTGCCAGGAGAAGGATCCTATTCCTCTTCATGATATTCAAGCCACTGTGACTTTTTATCCCGAACATATTTCTGAATCATCACAGTTTGAAAAAGTCCACAGTGCACTGCCTGACTCTACAGAACCAGTATTTGTATCAAAAGCCTGTAATTGGCACAACAGGGACAAGGGAACAAATCCAACTTCATTTAGTTATAATTATATGCCTACTTCAGAACTTAGATTAAGGACGCTGGAAATGGAATCGGATAGATCGGATCCATATACAGATAGTTTATGTTCCGAATTAGCTAGGTTAGTTAAGCAGCATCAAAAAAACAAACAAGAAAGCAAAGACGAGACAAGTAGCAGCACAGACCAAAGCAGTCAGATGTCATCAGACCTTCAAAAACATTGCAATCAGAATTCTATATGAACCAAAACACTTATTCTGCAGTGATATTATTCATTTTGTGCACTTGTAACAAAGCTTTTTCTTTTTTTTTTTGGCTCCATGATTGTCAAAACTCCATAGGGCATGAACTTGGAACTTCTTTTCACGTCCACTGGAACTGTTTAACTTGCGCAGTGTAAAGTCCTGTATTAAAGTTGGTTATTTATCCACATTTTTGTTGTAGGAAAGAGGAAAAAAGGAAATTGTTTTTAGTCAGTTTCAGATTATTACGATTTTCTTTTATTTTGAATTAAAGATTGAACTGCTTTATATTTATTATAAAAAGGGAGCAATTCCCTCACAATTATTAAAAATTGAGTCATACTTGTGTGAATGATATTTTTATAACTACTAATGTACAACTTCATATTGGAAAACTAATGCTTTATTCATTACCCTTTTGTTCAGTTTCACCTTTGAAATGGGGGGTGGAAACACACCATACATAAAATCTTTACAGTAATTCTCTATTTAGAAAAAGTCCTCATTTCTCCCTATTACTTAAAAACTATTGTCAACTGTCAAAGATCCTGAATTAAATTTGAAACACATTTCCAAGCAGAAAACTGTGACATTGTAACTCAAATGAGGTGCATTCAAATAACATTTTTAAAAATACTTATATTTTCCAATATAACAATCTTGCACATATCTCTTCAAAGTGATCCTTTGAGCTACCACTCTCCTCTCAGGGATTCTGCCACTGTCCAGAGCAGCAGAATGCCCCTTTGTAGATGGCATGCAGCTGATTCATTACATTTCGTATGATGTCTTCTCTAGACTGAAATTTCATTTCTTTTCTTGTTTCTGATTCCGGGCAATTGCCATATTCTATGCAAAAGTCATTGCAGCAGTGTCAGTTTTTTTCACTGTCGTTCTACTAAAAATGAGCAATTGACTATGAGGCTCTGAGACTCATCGGTGGTCTGCTCATGATTGATGGCTTCTGTATGTTGGTGGAATTTATGCATGCACTTAATTAGGGGTCTTCAACCAGTGGCCCATGGGCCAAGAATAGCCTGCTGAAGGCATTTTAGTTGCACCTCATTTGAATTTGAGGCAATTAAAAAAGAATTGCCTTGTCTGTTTTTTATTTTTTTTTCCATAAACAAAATGCCATTTTTTCTGTTATTCTTGATATTTAAAGTATTTCACTGATGTGCTTGATATCCATTTGAGATAAAATTTTCTGAAAATGATGAATTTTTCAAAAATTTTACTGTATTTTAAATATAAAAAATCTGACTATGCATAAAATCTCAAATTTGGGGGGACAGGTTTGCAAAGTATTTTAATTTGATTTCTATTGAACTTTTTGGAACCGATATATGTACACAGATCTGTAAACACCTTTTCTTCCCTTAGGATCAGTTGTAGTCTTGTAAAACAAACCTTCCTTTTTTTATTTATAAATTTTTTGACTACAGTACTTTCTTGACAGTCGTGTGTCTCACGAATCACTATGAATTTATAGATGGGGCCCACGGATCATTGCAGATTTATTAATTTGGCCCTTGAGCATGAAAGGTTGAAGACCCCTACACTAAATCATGCTTCCTTAATATTATTTATGTATGGGAAAATTACAGTTAGGTATATGTTTCATACATTCTTTTCCTCTTTAATGTGTAAAACGAAAATCTGATAACCATTTCGTTGTAAGGTACAAATTCAAGAACACATTTTTTTAACAGACAAAAATTTGTAGTGAGATAAAATACAAAATGCTGTGCTTTTAAGATAGCAGAGTAATATAATGTAGATATTGATGCATTTTTTAATGTGAAATAGTATGCTTAGAATTTCCTACCCTTTCGGCATTGCACAAGGAAAAACCTTTGTATTTAGGTTACTTTTCATGATCGGATGCAAATTTCGATTTCTTCTTTTAATGCAATTTTTGCTTTAAATTAGATTTATTCCATAGTGTATAGATATTTATTTTGTCTCTTAATAGAATTTTTTAAAGATAATTCAATTCAAAAATTTATTTCAAGCATCCTTTTTTCTTTTTTTCATAAATGTACAATTTATACAAAAATCTTTGATTTAATGGTTTTCAAAAAATTTTCGTTTGCTCTGTATGCATATGAATTATGTAAAGCTGTTTTGGGGCTCAAAATGCCACAAAAAGCTAACCATTTTATTTTTGAGAAAAAAAAATTTTTACTTTATGAAGGGATTTTATAAAAACTACTCTTGCAATAATTAGCGTACACATGAAATTTGATTTACTAGTACCTCAAACTACATATAACAAAAGTTGATATGGGTTTTCTGCTAGCATGATTGATATTTGTAAAATACAATTTTTCTGAATGCTTATTGAAAATTCCTTGAAAAATGCATAAATTCTATATTCAACTATTTTTTTTTTTAAATAAATATTGCTTTGATTTAAAAATGCTTACCAACTTTTGTTACATGTATGAATAGCAATAGGTAAAAGAAATTTCAACACTTTTTGAAACAATAGAAAAGAAGCCTTAGCATCTTAAGTGAAGATAAACTAGTTATTTTTTCTTTCCAAAATAAATCTGCTTAAAATATTTGCCATTGGAATGTGAATAAAAATGAACATAAAAGTTATCATAACTCTCAGTTTTTTTAAGCTTAGAGCTTTAAAATTTTGTGAGATTTTAGGAAAATACATAAAAAATAATTTAAGTTAAAAACAAATTATTTAATTTTTTTTACCAATTTTTTTGTTACTTGAATTGTACTTTGTCCCCTTAAATTTAAACCTTTTTCTAGTTTTGGAAAGTAGCTATATTTTTGAGATTTTAGTCTATTATTTCTGCTAAATGTGTGTGGATTTTGTTTTTAATTTTAATTACAAGAAAGCAACCATTATTGTATTTTGTGATGGTATTCTCACATGTTAAAGGAACCAGGACGTCATGCACATTCAAAAAGTCAATTTTTTAATTTTAGTATTAAGAAGTAGTGTATATTTTTTTAATCTAAAAATGTTTTACACAAATCTTATATGTTGATTGAGATAAAATAACCTCAAAAATATGAAAAAAGTAATTGACAAAAATGTAAACAAACATTTACAAATATTTAGTTTTTTCACTTTTTCTCTAAAGCATAATTTTTTTTAGGTACACTTTAAAAAAACTATTGCACTATATGTGGTCCTAAATTTTTATACTTTACAGGATACCTGTGTGCATATAGTGAACCTGTTTTTTTTTTTTTTTTTAATTAAAATAGTACATAGTTTTATGTGTGTAAAAGGGGGAAAAAATAAAAATTTTCAAAATTACTAAGCTTTATAATTTTTTTAAAGAAACTATCTTATTATTTTACTTAAAAGTTAGATTCACTATGTTTTGTGTATTGTTTTATATATGCGCAAAAAATATTTTACATATTTAAGGGATACTTTTTTAAAAAGTTGTACCTAAACATAGGCATGTATTATGTGATCTTAAAAATTATATTCAACTTAAATTTAGCAGCAAAAAAAATCTTTTTAGCTAAAAAGTTATTTTTGAAATATAAAGATCACAAAAATCCAAGCTCTATTGGAAATTTTTAAAGATATGTGTGTCCCATAAACAAAGTGTCTTATTTTTGGCATTTTACTCTTTCGAGCATGTCCTGGTACACTTAAGAATCATGCTTTTGTTCGTAAATGTGTTGATATCTTTTAAAAAGGGCTTTAACACATTAAAACTTTATTTTTTACCATTTTTTTTCCTTCATTTTAAGAACAGTTTCTCATTCATTATCTTAATTGTTTGGTTTTAGCTATAAGTATATATAGAATAATAAAAAAAAAAGTTAGAAACACTTTAAAAAGTATGTTTTAATAAATTATAGTTTAAAAAACACTTTTTTATGGTAAATCGAACTAAAAAGTAAAAAATAATTCTTAATATAAAAAAATGATTATTAATATCATTGGGAGAAAATTAATGTCAATGGGGTAAAAGCGTGGGGTGCTCTATATTAGTTGTTATAAGTTCTTACTAGTTCTATTCCAAAAAGCTGAGTTAGTGCAAAAATTTAGTACAAAGCACCCCACGCTTTTACCACAATGACATTCATTTTCTCGTAAATCATTTTATTCTTTATTAAGAATTATTTTTTTAGTTCGATTAACCATAAAAGCGTGTTTTTTTAAACTAACTTACTTTTCATTTTTTAGTTCGATCTACAGTAAGAGCATGCATTTTTAGTTTTTTTAACTATCATTTATTCATACACTTTTTTAATTTTTGGCCCGCGACCTAAAAAGTTTGCCCATCCCCGAGTTAGAACAATTTTTTTTCGCATGCACGAGTCCCCATTTTCAGAAAGACTGAACAACTGCTTATATTATAAGAAACTGCTGACGCAAAAAAAAGTTTTCGCTTTTAGGGTTACTCCTAATCTTTTAGTCGTCAAATCTGGCAATGGTACATGGGATTAATCGCCAAATCTGGAAATGGTATAATGAATTAGTCACCAAATCTGGATTATCCTGTTCAGGACAATGGAACAAAATTATGAAATTTTTGTATTGTCATCGGTCCTTGACAAGTGTGCAAAATTTCGAATTAATCCGACCTATTAAAGTGTGTAAAAATCGAGTTCAAAGATTCCGTTATGTGCAAGTGAAACTTATAAAAGCGTGTGAAAAACCTTAAAATCCTTTCAAAGTCAGTGGTTGAAAGATAAACCACCTTTATTTTAAAAAAAAAAATTAATAAAATCCACAATAAATGCTCCCATTCGGCTTGGTGCTGCCATATCTTAATGCCAGATAGAAATAAAAATAGATCTGCAAAAATTTTGTTAAACATCTCAGTTTTATTTTTAGAAAGGTGGTTTACTTTTAATTACTGCCCTTGAAAGAGTTGGAATCTGCCTTGTAAATAACAAAAATTAATGTAACATTGTGTAAGAATGTAAAACACTTAGAAATATCAATTTCAGGTTATTCTAACCTCAGTGCAATGTGTAAAAGTTTACATTTTTACTTTAAAATTTAATGATTGTAAATTATTTAACTTACAAGATAGATGAAATTTATGTATGAATTCACAAAAAACACACACAATTGCTTATTCCGTTCTATTTTGGGATGCTACTTATTTGTTAATATTTTATTTTTCATTGATTGGTATGCTTCAAAAAATTAGTTAAATGATGTAGTTCTTTTTTTAATAAATGTTTGAAAGTGCAGTTTTTTAATATAAACTTGAAATTACTTTAAAAAATTTGAGTTTAAATAGTTACACACTCAGTGATCAGACTATTCAGCTAAAGGAAGGGGTGGAGAAAATATTAAGTACTTTGCAAATATTAATGCAATGGCATGAGTAAGAATAATAAAACTATGGGTCGAGTTTATTTATAACAGATCTATACTGGAGGATTTTTTTTAACTGACACTATTCAAAGTCCCCGTAACTCGATGTAACAACCGAAATGACGCCGAACTTGGTATGGAGATTAATTATGACATGGGAAGTAAGATTACGTGGGGGAATTGCTGATAGGAATATTCATGGCATTGTTGAAACTTACCACACCAAGAATCAGCATAAAACATCGAATATGAAAGCAAAATCCAGACTTATGCGTTAACTGCACCAGTAATTTGGGCTCTGAAAACTTGTAGACAGCCCCGAAGAATGTTGTTCACAGCTGAAGGGAGCCAGCTCAAATGAATATGCGACTAACATTACCAGAAAGCGCATTGTTGTACAACTAGCTGCATGGCCCAGCATGATACGGGCTTCAAGTGTTTAGCTTTGGAAAAAGTCGCATTTATAAAATATTCCAATTATTTACGAAATTTATGTAAAAGTGCTTTCATAACAAAATAAATAATTAAATATTACACATGGAAAGATTTTAAAAACATAGTTTCTCACTGTATACACGGATAAGTTTTCAAAATGCACAAACAATTCATTGCTACTCATCGTAATCCAAAGCCCTGTGATGAATAAGTACAAAATCGCTTTCGGCACTTGAAGGTACATATTCAATTGATTTATTTTTTGGCAACATGAAGTAAGAGATAAGTTTCTGTGACGAAGGTCGGGTGATCAGTTGCTTGTAAATGTCACGATAACTTGAAGCTCTTTTTGAAATGTTGTACTCCTTTCTTAATTGGTATCTATTTTAAGAAAATGCTTTTCCAATTTGTTGGAAAGCTGGATCCCTGCATATTTTTATCCACTCGTAAAGAATCCGGTTCTTGTCCGACTTCATAATCTGTCAAATTATGGATAATGTCACTGTCATTGAAAATTTCGTCTTCAATCAAGTATGGGCTGCTGGAGCATTGAGAGAAAGCAACTGAATGCGCGTTGTTAGGAGACTGTTTATTACTAATGAACAGAGCGTCTTGAAATGTCTACACTTCAGTGGCGTAACGTTCACCCCCGCATCACGGGGGAGGGGCCCAAGGCGTGGCCAAGCCTAAATACATATTTACACAATTTATAAAATATTAAAGGCAAAACCTGACTTTCAGGAGGGGAGGTCCTAATATTCTTCGTTACGCCACTGTTAAATAGATAGAAAACATTACAGTGGCGCCAAAGCCATTGGAATTCATATACCGCATTAAAAAAGATCGCATAAAAAAGAACAGTACAAAAACAGGTTCTACTGTAATGTCATTAAAATTACCTTTTTTGAAATACCTTACACCTCTTTGCCACTTCGGACGAGTATGTTTCCCTCTCGATGCAGGGACTTCCTAAGTCATGGGCCTCTTCTCGTTCTCAACTCAGCCTTAATAAGATCAGAATTCTAATAATTTCAATGGTCAAATGTCATTTTCAGTTGTATTCTCCGAAAAACTGGGAATTTCGGACGATATGTCAACTGGCTACATACGAGGGTTGGGGCATAAGTCATGGCAACTATTTTTTTTCTTGTAGATATGTGAACGGATCACAAACGAATATATGTCGTGTAAAAGTTCTACAGGCATAGTGTACATGCAGAACATCAGATGGCTTTGTGATAGCTAGTAGTAGCTCAGCGAGGGCTGTGGAATCAGTCAGTTGTGGGGTGAGTGTCGTGCTAGATGGAAGTAACCCGTGTTGAGCATCAAAATAGCCGTTCTCCGAGCAATACGATGGAATGTCACAATGAATTAGTGGCAGCCCTTGGGAATAATGCCCTACCGTACCGTACAGTAGCATGGTGGATAGGAAAGTTTCAGCAAGGACGTGTATCAACCAGGGATGAGCTACTTTCGGGACCACCAGTCAGTGTGGGGACCTATTTGGCACTTGCCGTCATCGAGCAGCTCATGGATTACATTAAGAGTCTTTAGGCCCAGGTTTGTCATGTCAACTTTATGTGTACTGTGTTGTCATTCTTTTGCACCGTGAAGTCCAAATTGCCCTGTATATACTACCGTAATAAATTAGTGTGCTACAATATTTCAAAGTTATTCATTGTCCACACACATGTAGTTAACACCTTGAGCTTTCATCTGTATATGTCACATTTTCCAACCGGACTGGTATCTTCAAGAACAAAAATAATTGCCATGACTTTTGCCCCAACCCGCGTATGATGAGCGTCATCCACGTACAGGCCTTGGTCTACTACCATACACCATCATTATTCATTCAGTCAAAAGGCGGCAGTCGACCGAGCCGGTTTGTGCGATTGTAAGTCACGTATATTTATTTGTTTCGGATTATTGTTTGTACGAGTATTTGGCAACGTATGCGTACTGTTTAATTTTAAGGATCAAATATGGGGTCTACATTTCATTCAAAGCTACCTTGAAAGAACAGGCCATGTCAGCGTTTTGATGACGTCACGAAAAAAGGGAATGCTGTAATACTCGTAGTCGCTGTCAGGAATATAAAGCTTACGACATTTATTTCTTTTTAGCTCGTAGACTAATATTTCTCCATTTATATTGATTTTTTTTTATAATTCTCACTGAGAATATTTTCAGATGAAAGTTATGTATTAATTACGTTTGAAGGATGTCTAATATTTTCCAGGAAAAAGGGGAAAATATCTCTAATGAAAGGCTCATAACAATATAAGAAACATCTAAGTGACTAACTCAATATAAAATATTTTCAATCAGATAAAATAAAACAAGTAATATTAAAAACAAAATTTTAAGTCAATTCCTAAGACCAACAAAGAAAAATTTCATTTTAGCTACTTTTTATTGAATTGTTACAATTAATGTAAATATGTATGTACATAGGACAGAATCACAACATTAAGTGGTAATTAATTTTTATTCATTATCATTAAAGTATCGTATTCTCATTCAAAACAATCGTGTCTATAAGACTTCAGTTCAAATGAATGCTCTAAAATGTGAGACAAAAAAAAGTCTTTTCAAGTTTTGACACAAGTCGCCAAAAATGATGCCAACGTGGCTGTGTATTTGTGATTCTTTAAAAAATTAGTTTTAATCAATTTTTATTAATTATAATTAAATGATTGTATTGTCACCCAAAAAATTATGCATATAAAATTTCAGCTCAATTGAGAGCTTTAAAATGTTTTTTATTAACGATTGAAAATTCTACGAAGATAAATAAATATATAGAAAGTGTGAGCTAATAGTAGGAATTGAAAAAGAAAATATGAAAAGTAAAGCATTAGAGGCATATTAATAAAAAAACGTGAATTTAGAAATATTTTGCTGAAATCAATGAATCACAATAAAGATGAAATGCATGCAAAAGTACATGCAATTACAGAATGCAATGTATGTAAAAATACATTCACGGACAAAAAAAATTAGCGCACCAAGAAATAATCGCGGGATCGTAACGAAACTTGGCATGAAGGTTCCTGTCGGGGAGATATGCAAATGATTAGAAATGCAGCATGATTGGAGCATTACGTATAGCAGGTAGAGGGCGTTTAACGTCGTTTTCCATAAAACAGGTAACCAACGCTTGATTGTGTGTGCTGAATCGTTTACAGAAGAACTGAGGTAGACATGCCATTACGCCGTTTTCGAAGACAATATAAGCAGCTGTCACAGTTTGAGAGGGGGAAAATCATCGGCAAGATGGAAGCTGGGTGGTCAGCTAGGCGAGTAGCTAGTCAATTTGGCCACTCTGATAATATTGTGAAGAGGTGTTGGGACCAGTAGATCCGAGAGATTCCATTTAAACGAAGAACAGTCTCAGGTCACCCTCGACAGACCAGTCGTCGAGAAGACCGCCACATTGTAAGAAATTCACGCGTACAGCCAACTTCTACATCGGCCGCCATCCAGGCACATGTAGCACCTTCACTAGGGGCCCCTGTGTCTTCACGAACCATACAAAGGTGCCTGGATGAACGACATTTGGGACTACCCTTGACGCTACCCTTGACGCTCACCCATCGACGCCTCCTCTTGGAGTGGTGGCACGTGGAAACTGGACTGCAGCGGAATGGAACCAGGTCGTTTTTAGCGACCAATCCAGATTCAATCTCAGCAGTGATGACAATCGTGTTCGTGTGTGGAGACCCCGTGGTGAACGCCTCAATCCTGCCTTTGCTTTACAGCGACACATCGTTCCCACAGCTGAGGTGATGGTATGGGGTGCCATTGCCTTCAATAGACAGTCACCCCTAGTATTGATCTGTGGCACCATGACAGCCCAGCGGTATGTCCATGACATCCTGCAACCACTCATGCAACGGCTCCCAGGAGTCATTTTTCAACAAGACAATGTTCGGCCTCATACGGCAAGAGTGTCACAAGACTGTCTCTGCACTGTTACTACCCTTCCTTGGCCTGCCTGATCCCCAGATTTGTCTCCAAACGAGCAAATCTGGGATCCTTTAAGACGGCGAGTTGGGCATCCCGCGAGCTTGAACGAACTAGAGGCAAGGGTACAGCAAATATGGAACGAAATGTCTCAAGACATGATACAGAACTTGTATACCTTAATGCCCGATCATATCGCATCGTGCATTCGAGCTTGAGGGGGTTCAACAGGGTATTAAATCCTCTGTTCTTTTCCCTTTTTCTCTGAAATGAATGATCCCTTATTTTATTTTTTTTTTTTGATTTTCTAATCATTTACCTATTATTAAAGTAGTCATTACGTATGTAAAATTTCGTTTCATTTTGCCGACTCCTTCTTGGTGCGCTAATTTTTTTGTCCATGAGTGTATATACAAATATAGAAATGACACAGTTTTAGATACCACAGTAATAATAGAGCAAAAATAGAATCTAGAATATACGTTAGAAAATATATACATTAGAAAAATATACTCTTTACCTATAAATAGGAAAAAAAAAAAAAAAAAACTTTTCATAGAATATATCATTAATGAGGCAATGTATTGAATCATTTGCATTTGTAATGATATTATTTAAACCAATTTTTACATTTTTTTATGCATTAAAAACAAATATTATGCCTAGGTAAAAATATCTAAAATCAGACAAAATTCTTTTAATTAAAAAAAATAGCATTTTACATTTAACATACTTCGAATGCTAAAATCTTCATGGAAATAATTTAAACTTTAACAAGCTGGGATGTGAATGGGTAGCTCAATAGATGAGATTAATTTACTTCAGGGCTAAATACAGTTTATTTACTGTATATATAACAGCTATATATACAGTTTTCCGACCAGGGGGAAACTAAACTAGTACTCTGTCTGGTGATGCCATCTAGCGGTTATTACAATAAATAAATAATAAATATTACCATTTTTTACATCCTCCCTCTCTGGTTCCGACGAGGAACCAGGAGTCTGTGGGAGTTGGTGGACGGCCACGTTTACGAAGAGGAATAAGGGGTTTTACTTTGCCATTATTACAAGGAGTTAAAGCAGAGGTGTGGTAAACACAAGAGGTTCCCCCGGATTATCAAGACTAGCAATCTCGTAAGATGATGGGGACTTTTGTGTTAAAATCACGTAAGGACCGTCTCTGCGTGGCATTAGTTTTGCACTTCTTCCTTGCTCAGCGGATCTGATGCTACAAAGACATGGTGGAGCACCTTTTTCTTTTTATCAGCGTAAAACTTCCTACTATCCTGTTGCTCTTCAACCACCTCTCTAATTTGAGTGGAAAACTTAGCACATTTCTTGAGATAGGGAGTTATCTCTGGCACAGAATTGTCGTTCTGGATGATGACCCGGATATCATTAACAACTTAACTTGGAGTTCGTAACTCTCTACCAAAATTCAGAAAGGCTGCCGTCTGTCCTGTCGTTTCGCATATGGCTGTGTTGAGAGCAAAGCGGATGAAGGGTAACTTCTCTGACCAACAGTCATGCTTGTCTTGGACGAGAATCGCCAGCCTTGGTTTCAGATCTCTATTCTTCCGTTCAACTGGGTTAGCTTGTGGATGGTACACAGGGATCAGGGATTGATGGATGTTTAATATGTAGCATATTTGTTGCATCACTGCTGACACAAACTGGGTTCCATTGTCACCACACCTATCCAATGCCATACCTCAGTAGGACATCTTCAATCAAGTCAATGGCACATTCTTTTGCTGTGGCATTGGGTAGTGCTATCAGTTTGACCCACTTGGTGGTGCAATCCTCAATAATCAGGATCCATCTTTTACCATCTTTACTCTCTGTTAGAGGCCCGAAGAGATCAATGGCCAATGTTTCAAAACTTTGGGCTGGCACAGGTATCTGTAATAGCCTGGAAGGCATCTGATTGGAAGCTTTGTATTTAAGGCAGAGTTTCTAAAACTTTCAATACTGGCGCCCCCCTTTTCAATCACAATTTTTATCGTGCCCCCCTTATACATTAATAAATTACTGAATGCAATAATAATGCACTTTGACGCTAAAGCTACAATACACGATCTTAATTATAAACCGTACAAATTAATAACATAAGTATAAATTTGTATATGTTACTTTTAAGCAAAAAAAAAAAAAAAAAATTAAGTAGTAGGATAATTATTATGTTATTTTTCCTTTCTCTGATTTTTAAATTGGAACATATTGCAAAATGCGGTGGCTGCTTAGAATACAAAATATAGATATCAGCTAAATATAAAAAAAGAACTCAGAGGGTCAATTTCTAAAAAAACTTTGCTCTGCAAGACAAGCCCATGGAAGTCGCTAATACTTATTAAACTTGTTCTTAATTCAGTATTAATAAGATAAGTATTAAATTTTTTATATATGTTACTCTTAAGTAATATATATTTTAAGTAAATTATACTTTTAAGTAATAGGTTAATTATTTTATTTTTCTCTCTCTAATTTTTAAATTGAAACAGATTGAGAAATAATATTTAATTAAAGATTTATTTCCTTCAAGATCCATTTCTAAAAGTACAAATGTCATTATATAAAAAATAGCCTAATCTATGTTACTCTTTATCATATCCATTACATCTGGCATCCTCACGAACGTCCATGTGAGTCTAGGCAATCTAACAGACGTCTGCACAAAACATGTAAAAATGCTGTACTTTGTACAATTCTAGTCAGTCTTGGCCGAATCGATTAGCTACTGAATCTCTCTTGAATGTACATTTCATAATTCACGCGTTAATTATAATTCACGATATTAAGTATTTACGGCAGTGGATTAAAACAAAATCATAGATATATTTTTAAATCACAGCGAGCATTCGACGATAATAAAGCATCAACAAGTACACAGACGAGGGCAAATTGATAGCAAGTTATGAATGGGTTAGGGATCCATTTCAAAATACTTCAGAAGGGCTCTCAACTGCCGAAAAAGATATCTTCATAGATTTCACATCCAGTGACGAAATTAAAGGGCAATTTTGTAATAAATCACTCTTTGAATTCTGGATAGAGGTGGTGCTGAATTTTCTGCACTGAAAACAAAAGCATTTCGTATACTATTACCATTTTAACAGCATACCTTTTGTGAATCCGGATTTTCTGCGATGGCTACTTTGAAGACAAAATATAGATCTGAGCTAAATATCAAAAAATAACTCTGAGTGTCAATTTCTAATTTTTAGCCTTCCTTTGAAAAAACTTTGCTCTGCAAGACAAGCCCATGGAAGCCACTGATAATTATTAAACTTGTTCTTATACTGGCTGAAGTACCCACTCTTAACACGAGTTTATTTTTTTAAAAAATGATAATATATTATTCTTGATATAATAGCTTAATTGTAAGGAGAGTAAAACCAAGTGCATGACAATGTATACAAAATGTAAAATGATTTATTGAATGAATACTCATATTATAAACGGTTTGAATGAACTGTAATTTTAAGCCCCCGCAGAATTAGCATTTAGAACAAATGTTAAGTAATAAAAAGAATATAAAATTCTAATGAATAACAATTGTGTTATTTTTAATATTTAAAGCGAGAAAGCCCGGATCAGGGTGTGCACTCGATACTAACGGTTTAAAGGTCGCGGGAGTGATGCACCCCAATTCTTTTTTATAATTATTTTCAATATACAAGATAAAAATCACAATTTCAGTGAATAATTTAACTAAGAGAAAATATACTTACCTATTTCAGGATTTTTCTATTTGTCTTTCATAATTTGAGAAAATATCCAATAAAACTGAACTAAATTGTTCTAAATGTGCGTGACCTTAATAAAGGACACAAAATCAGAGACACTTTTGCTAACATTACAGGAAAGCTATTTTTCAAGCAAAACTGTCACATTTTGTTCACGTTTTTGTAATTTTAATATCCTTTGATGATCGACAAATATCCTGTTGAACTTTTTCTTGTTTGTGTCTTTTTGACAGGGTGAAGTGCATTTTGCGGTACAGTTATGGCTTCATATTTTCTTGATAAAGTTCTTAATATAGCTATTGAAAATTTTCTTTTCGTTTCATGTTTATTGCTTTTCTCAAATTTACTTTCGCTAACATGATTAATATGCATTATTTCAGCAAGTGTTTCCCTTGTTTGATCAGCTTCAATTTCCTTTCAGAGAGATCACAGATTCCCAATTCGTTTTTTAGATTCTGCTCATTTACATTTATAAACCATAATCAGTCGTACAACATCACAATTAAAACCACTAAGTTATTCATAGGGGAAAATGCAGTATGTTCAAGAAAATATTTTTGAAAAATAGTGGTCGTGCCGGGAACTTGGTCTAAACAAGTACCTTTAAGATTCTAAAAAAACGTTTGCCCAAAAAAGGAGATATGTTATCAATTCATTGTAGCTCCCATTAAGACTGTCATATTAGAGGATTCTCTGTCAAGGTCATTGGTAACAAATAAACAGTTTTCCCAGAATTAACGATTTTTGTATTATATATACTCAGTATACTCTCACATAAAAATAAATCTTGGCCAATTAATCCTTCAAAGTGCTCAATATGCTTATCCATGTATCAAAAAACTATTTCACATTGTGAAAAAAAAGCACAACAGAATTATAGAATTTACAACTTCCCTAAAAGAAAGGGATGCAGGTAACCATAACAGTAAGTTCGAAAGCCAGCAAAAGTAATATTTTAAGTTAAAAGAAACGTAATAAAAAAATCTCTCATCGTAGGATTACAGCAAAGCAAACAAAAATATTTTTTTATTTAGTTATAGGATCAAAGATAGCTAATGAGCGTTCAAAGTAGAATCTTTTATTTTTGATGACTTTTTTCACCAGATGATATATATAAATCATATCAATGTAAATCTGTATTTTTTTATTATATCAGAAAGTATTTTGTTTTTTTCATTCCAGTAAATTAATTTTTTTAACCTTTTATTTTCGATATGCTTGCGCCCCCCTAGGGGGCGCGCCCCACAGTTTGAGAAACACTGATTTAAGGCAGTCAGGACAGTTCTTTACATAATCAGTTATGTATTTCCTCATGCCAGTTCAATAATAATTCTTTGCTATTCGAGTATGGGTGCCTTCGGGGCCATAATGACCAGCCATTGGGGCATCATGATGGTTTTTGAGGATCAAAATTCTTTCATGACTAGGCACCACTAACTGGGCCACTTCACTCTCAGAGTCTGGAGCACATATCTGTATAGAACACCCTGATTCATTAAATAACCTCGTTCGACCTAATTGACATAATTAACATTCTTGGCAGGATCTTCGAGGTAAGAAATAATTTTAACTAGCTCCTCGTCCTTCATTTGTTTATCACGTATCTCCTTGGGAGACCTGGATGGGACATCAATGGCTACAGTGAAGACCTCACACTGTTCATTTTCTTCATGACACGCAGGCTGAGATAGCATATCTGCAACCCCATTACTCTTTCCGGGGATGTACTCCATGTTGAGGTTGAAAGATTGTAATTGCAGAACCCAACGGGCTAGTCTTCCAGTAGGAAATTTCAGTTTCATGAGCCACATCAATGCTACAGTGATGCTTTCCCCATCAATGTAGCCCCTAAACTTGTTGAGGTCCTAAACCACAGCTAGAGCTTCTCGTTCAGTGATCGAATAGCTTCTTTCAGCTCGGCTTAACAACCTGCTAGCAAATTCAACTGGATGTTCTTCTTCGTCTTCTCCTTGTAGGAGGACTGCTCCTAGAGCATAGTTACTGGCATCAGTTCTTATCAGGAAAGGTTTAGAGAAGTCTACTTGCTTCAAATTGGTGGAGACACCAAACATTGCTTCAAGGTCTGAAATGCTTTCTAATCTTCCTCTGACCATTTCCAGGAAGTCTTTTTCTTAGTTAGGTTGCTCAAGGGGCGGGCAATCTCAGAAAAATTGGCTATAAATTTTCGGTACCATGAGCACGTTTGAAGTAAGGACTGTAGTTGTTTCACATTTTTAGGAGGTGGAATCCCTAAAATAGCCGAAGTCTTCTCATGATCGATTTCTATTCCTTGGGGTGTAATCCATAGGCCCAGGTATTTAACACATGAGCAGGAAAATTGGCACTTCTCTCTGTTTGCTCGTAACTTGAAATCCATCAAGCGCTTAAACTCGGCCTCTAAGATGCTGTTCGAATGTAGGGGACATAATTATTATATTATCTAGGTATGTGAGTGCAGGTAACCCTCTTCGGAAAATATCCATCAGTCTCTGAAAGGTTGCGGGTGCATTCTTAAGTTCGAAGGGTGTCCTTTTGAACCGGTAGCGGTTTTGTCCCTATAAGCAGGATTAACATTCACTTGGTGGTAACCAGACTTTAAATCAATTGTGGAAATGTTTGTAGTATGTTTTGCCTCCTACAGTAAATCATCCATTCGTGGAAGTGGGTAAGTATCAGGGACCGTGACTTCATTCAACTTCCGTTAGTCTATACTCTGGCGAAACTAGGTGTTTGGCTTTGGATTCCCATTCTTCAATTATATCTTTTTTTAGAAGGTCATCAATTTCCTTTCTCAATATTTCCTTCTTTACAGGAGACATTCTGTATGGGGGTACAGAGATAGGAGGACTATTTTCCGTGTTAATGTGGTGCTCCAAGATATTTGTTGCTTCTCCCCCTGGTTCGAAGACATTTTGGAAGGATTCCAACAGGAGGTTAAGTTTCTCCTTCTGGGCAGAGGTCAAACTTTCACCTTCCCCCTCTCTTAATTGGAAGGTGTTGCTGGATATCTTCTCAGCTATGGACGGGGTGTCCAATTCTTCACAAAATGGGTACTTGTGGGTAGGATTGTCCCAGAAGTACCAACAAGCATTCTTCACATCTAGAACCAAACCGGAAGAACTAAGGAAATCTGTTCCCAGAAGAATTCTATTTCCCTTTGGGAGAATTATGAATTTGGTCAAGACTGATCTCGCCTCAATCTCTACCATCACTTGGGTTGTGAAGGCCCTGCCTGTGGTCTGTTGACCATCTTCCAAGCTCATAGATAATGTGGTTTCCTGGAAGAGGAGTCCCTTATCCTTAAATACCTGGTAGATCCTTTCCCCAGCAATTGAATGTGAAGATCCTGTGTCTGCGCATACATGTCCCTTTATTCCATAGAAAGTTATGTTGATTAAGGTCAATCGAGGGCTTCTGGTCTGAGTTGTGTAAGCACTGATGTGATTGATTGCTACGTCTGTTCTTTGTGAGGAGTTAGGGTTGCAGGTTGGGCACCTAGACTTTATCACCCCTTGTCTCCCACAGCTATAGCATCTGAGAGGGGATCTCTCATTTGGTACTGGATGGGAATTTTCTCTTTTGGGAAGGCGGTCAGGTTTCCTGGATGATACCTTCTTCCATTATTTACGGTTTCACTTGCCTTCATATGTCTCAAGGTCCATTGGGTAAGGAACACCGGATATTGTCGAAAGCTTCCAGCTTATCTGCTAACATTTCTGGGGAGATAGGTTCTGTGAAGTGAAAACAGCTCCCGGAATTTTTCTGAGATTAACTTGAATTGTTGCAGAAGCATTCTTTGAATGTGGGAGTAATCCCTGCATTTCTCCTCGGGTTTACGGGCAATGAGAGAGGTTACATCACAAGGTAGGGCACCAATGAGATAGGGGACCCACAGATCTTCACCAAGATCCAAAAGCTTCATTTGACGTTCGAATAAGGTGAGGAACAAGTCCATGTTATCAACTTCAGGATTGAATGTTGGTAACAACTTTTTTAATTCAATAGTAGGGGTAGGGTTTGTGGACCTACGACTCTTTGAGTCTCATTTTGCAGTCGTATTTTCTGCAGCTCAAATTCACGCAGTGTTTGCTCCTCTTTTGTTCTTTTTCCTCGTCTATCTTCTTTGATACAGTGCCCTCAAAGATACATTTCACAAATTCTGGGTCTTCCTTGTAAGCATCACTTGCTAAAATTTTAGCCCTTAATTCAATTATTTTTATCTTTTCCCCATCAGACTCAAATTCACCTAGCTCAATAGCAAGCTTAATGAGATCAGCTTTTTCCCTTTTCCCATAAATGACATGATTGAAAAATTTAAGAATTGCAAATAAATAAAATAAATAACTAAGGTCAGGGCCCGATTGTCCACCAAAGCTCTCACAGATATGGGAATACACTTTAAAATATGGCTAGTCTCTTTAAATCTTATAAATTATTATGCACTTCAAAAACAATTAAAATGGGTAAATAAATTAATAACATATTCAAAATACCAACAAGGAACACATTAATTCAAATAATAAAATAATATAAAGAAAATTTAGGAATCATGAGTTGTAATGATACAAAAATCAATACAATGAAAATACTAAACAAAACTAAAATAATCAGGCACGTAATGAATGCTACCCAAATTCAATATGAAATCAGTAAAATATCAAGCAAAATAATAATTATCAATGTGCAATTCAAAATACTTAACAGGAAACGTTATCTCAAAAAATAAATTAATATCAAGCAAAATAATAATCATTAATGTGCAATTCAAAATATTAAACAGGAAACGTTATCTCAAGAAATAACTTAATATAAGGCAAAATTTAGAATTATCATTGCATAAGAATACCAAAAAATCAATGAAATAAAATAATAAAATAAGATCATGCAAACAAAATTGCTTAATGCTACAAAAATTCAATATGAAATTCTTCTATAATATATCAAGCAAAATGATTATTGTAATCAATATCCATGTTTAATGATAAATTTAGTATATATCAGGTGTTCTGATATATACTATACCTGCTATAGTCAATAACACTGCAGCGGGGTTGCTCTATCACTTTTTTTTTGCAAAACACACACACAATACTGTAACAGGGTTGCTGTCACTCTTTTTTTAAAAAAAAACACTCACCACACTGTAGCAGGATTGCTACCATGAATTTTGAAGAAATTAACACTAGCACTAACACACTGTAGCAGGATTGCTACTGCGAATTTTGAGGAAATTAACACTAGCTATAACACACTGTAGCAGGATTGCTACTGCAAATTTTGAAGAAATTAACACTAGCACTAACACACTGTAGCAGGATTGCTACCACGAATTTTGAAGAAATTAACACTAGCACTAACACACTGTAGCAGGATTGCTACCTTGTATTTTGAAAATTTTCAACAGGAAATAGATTTTCTTCTTATTTCCTCTTCAGACTGTTGAAGTCAGGATGATTCACTTTTTCTCTTTCGATTTCCAGAGATTTTTGGCTGGAACGCAGATGGGTGATTTCAAAATGAAAAAGTATTCGGGGCTCATTTCTTGCTTTAGAAGGATTGCGCGAAATACCAATAATTTCTTCCGGGACGTTATGGTTTACAGAACCGGTTAAATTTTCATTTTTCTGCGGCATTTCGTCACAGCGGTGGTTTCTGCTTCTTCTAAGTCGTAAGGCTTAGGCCACGAGTCTGGGCGCCAGTTTTAACACGCTGGGATGAATGGGTAGCTCAATAGATGAGATTAATTCACTTAAGGGTTAAATACAGTTTATTTACTGTATATATAACAGCTATATACAGTTCTAGGATATGCATATATAGAATACAGGAAACACGTGGGGAAGGATTTCCAACGCGATGCGTACACCAGCAGATCCCCCGTCTTACCCATTCAACTCCCGGTTTCCCACCAGGGGGAAACTAAACTAGTACTCTGTCTGGTGGCGCCATCTAGTAGTCATTACAATAAATAAATAATAAATATTACCATTTGTTACAAAACGAATAATGTAAATAAATAGAATTTTTCTTTAAGTAATAGTTATGTGTGTGAATTATTAAACATGGGATTAAAATCTATATAATGCTAAAAAAAAAGTATACGGAAGTACATGCACATTGAATAATATACCAATCGATAATGGAATATTTATATAAATAAAACAGGAAAATATAAAAAGCAACATTAATTAAATTGTCCTTAAATTTCTTTATTTTTCGATTATCCTTCACTGTTAAAATTTCTACTGCGCCTTTTTCAATAACTATTTAAGCATATATTTCCAAATGTAATGAATATTTTTTTAAATATGAAAATGCAGGTGTGTTAGAGTTTACACAATATGTATGAAACGAATGCTCAACAACTGAAGTAATTCCAGATATGTTTTTGTTATGCTGGTAAAAACTGACAATCAGCTTTAAGAAATCTTGATTCGAATGTTTTCGATATTGATAGGACATGGTACGATTTACGCAAAAAATTTTAGTTTAAGCATTTTCAAAAAATTTTTGATTGACTCCTATGTGTGTATACAATGTAAAACAGATTTTGTGCTCAAAATTTCATAAAAAGCTAGCCATTTAATTTTTTAAGGAAAAAGCTTAAAATTTGTGATTTTATAAAATGCTACTCTCCTCCTACAAAAATTTACGTACATGCATGAACTTTGATTTACAAGTATGTCAAACTATGTATAACAAAAGTTGGTATAAGTTTTGCATGATTGGTATTTGTACAATGCTTCTTTTTTCCTTAAAAAATGTATAAATTCCGAATTCAATTATTTTTTTAAAAAATAAGTATTGCTGTGAGTCAAAAATGCATACCAACTTTTGTTATATGTACTATTAGCAATTGGTAAGAAAAAAAAAAAAATTCAAAGCATTGGGCACAATAGAAAAAAAGCCTTAGCATTTTAAATGAAGACAAACTAGTTATTTTTATCTTAATGAGATAAGTCAGTTTAAAGTTTTTGTTTGTCATAGTGATGTGAATAAAAACGAACGTAAAAGCTATCATAATTCTACGTTTTATAAGTTTAGAGTTTTCAAATTATGTGAGGTTATAGAAAAGTATATTAAGAATAATTTAGGCTAAAAATTATTTTTGGTTTTTTGACCAATTGTAACAAATTAAGAATGAAATATTGTGTTGAAATGACGTTCATAACAATATTTGGGACATTTTTAAATCTCTTCTATCCTGAAGTTTCAAATATTTTATCCCGCATTTTTTCTGAGTCGAAATTGATCTCTTTATCTAAAATAAATATACATTTGCAATCGGAGCATCCGAATTTTATATTATGCCTTCAATAACACGCTGTGTACATTAAAACTTTATACTCTTCTATTGAGGTATATTCTAATTTATTTGAAATGTTTAATGTTTCGTTGAAATCCTAATATCTACTTTAACATTAAATATCTCTCCTGAATGATTTGAAATTAAATTTTTCTGTGAAATAGTACCATATTTATCCAAGTGCAAAGATTGCACTCTTTTAACGAGCAATTATTTTTCAGCTTACAAAATTTTTCCTACATTATAAGATTGAATAGCCATAAAATGATGAATGAATTAAAGCAGATTTCTTCAAGAACCGTATTAAGAATATTTAGCGATTCACTGAAATATGTTTGTTGTAACTCCCCCATTACATGGCAGATGACGCTGCGAATGGGCGCGGCCCTCTTTGTTTTTCACTGTAACCATATTTTCACATCTTTGTTGTCCTCTGTTGTGCGTTGCCACTGCGCTGAATAAAAAATTACTAAAAGCGTCTTTGGGTTCTCACTGGACTAATCCAAACTTATAACCCTATTCGTGTTCTAATATATTGGCGTCCAACGTGGGGTGCCAGAATATTACAACCCCACTCGTGTTCTAATAATGTTAAAAATTTTTCCAAAAAAAATTTTTTTTTAAAAACATTAAAAAAAAATTTTGGGGGGACAGGGGAAAAACCCAACCCGGTTTGGGGGGTTTTTTAAATTTTAAAAAAATTTTTTTTTAATTTTTAAAAAAAAAATTTAAAAAAAAATTTGGAGGGTGTGAACCGGACCTGCCCAAGGCGGTTTTTAAAATTCCAAATTTGGGAAAAAATTAAAATTTAATTTTAAAAATAAGAAAAAAATTTTTAAAAAGGTTTTCTTAAATTTGCCCCGGGCCTTCGGCGGGTATTTTGAGGGTTAAAAAAACCCTTGGAAAAAATTCAAATTTAATTAAGTTTTTAAACCCCAATTGAATTTCCTTAGTCATGCCCCCCCCCCTTGTAAGAAAAAATTACAACCCACACACACACAATCTTTAAAGGATTTCAGCAAAACTTAAAGTAAAAAAATTTCTGTTTTTTTTAATTTTTTTCCATAATTTTTTTAATTTTCACAAAAGTATGAGAAAAAATTTTGGGTTTTTTTTCGTTATGAATAAAATTTGTTTTTTTTTCTTTTTATAAACCTTTTTTGACGCCACCAGAGGGCCTCGCAAAGTTTTCCTTGCCCACATTAAGTTCAGGTTCACGCCGCCACTGCTTTGGGTTCCACGGGGTTAACACTAGAAAGTCTTGAAATGTTTTGCAAAAAAGGGGGTTTCCAAAAACTCCACGAAAACATAATGTCTACGCCCGTTTCTTATGATATAATGGGCCATAATTTAAGATAATTTCATGAAATAGTATTAAAAAAGGTTTTAAAAACCCCAAAGCTCTATTGGACAGTAGCCCTGCAATTATTAAGTGATTACAATTTTTTACATTTTTTAATATCGTGCTCCCGGGAAAGGGCCCCCCGATGGACGTTTAAGGTAATCAAAATCCCGGTCGTTTTAGTGTGAAAAAATTAAAAAAAAATTATAAGTTGTATATGCAAAACACTTTCATGTTTTCCATGGATTTTGGGAAAACACGGAAATATTTAAATTTTTTGCTCCAAACGGAATTTTACCACGGGGAAAACAAAAAAAAATATACGGCCCAAAAAAAAACACGCCAATCAGGCTTTTAAACGGAATGTAAATTTTATTAAAAAATGACCGCCTGGAGATGCTACAAAAATAAAAGGTGAAGAATACAAAAAATTACGGGAAAGATGAAGTAACTGAGAACTGAAAAATTAAAAACCATTTAAAATTTTTTAAAAAAGGGGAAATAAGAAAAAATTTTATTTACATTTTCCTGTAAAAAGTCACTAAAAGAAATAAATAAAGATAAAGAAACTGAATGTGAAAATTTTCAAAATGGTGGAAGAAAAAGTTAAAAGAAGGGGAAAGCGTAAATAAATAAATAATTTAAAGGCTGAAAGAAGAATTAAATCAAAAAAAAATCGACTTTAAAAAATTTTTTTCCCCGACGGATGAAAAAAAAAAATTACGAAATCGTTTTTTAAAAAAATATAAAAACAATAGAAATTCGCAATTTACTACCTTTAAAACAAAGAATTCTCCCTGATAGTTTTTATCGTTACGTCCCCAGTTGAAATTCACACCATAAGATCCATTTTTTGGAAAAAATTCGATTACCTACTTCATTACTTTTTGAGAAATAGTTGTTACGTTTTTTCCCAAGATTTATCGCATTTCCCATTGGGCGAAATCAGTAATATCTTAACTAAGGTGGGGGAAAAAAATTAAATCTCTAAAAAAGAAAAATTTACCAAAAAAACAAATTTGGTAAAGTATGAATCCATAATAATTTGAAAAGGGAATTTCTATACTTTTTAAAAAATAATCTGGTAATTACCCAGTAATTTCGGGAAAATATCCTTTTATCCACGCAAATTACATAAAAGAATCCCGCAGAAAAAATGGCGCCCAAATAAAAAAATGGTTAAATTTTTTTTTTAAAAATCAAATTTTCCCAAAAGTAATAGGGTTACCACAAAAAAAAAAAAAAAAAAAAAGAAGGATCATAAATACGTAAGCACTATAGCAAACTTATTCCAAAACGAAAAAAATCAATTTAACCATATTGAAAATTTTAAATCCCCCATCTTGTGGCAAAAAATTAAAGAAAAATTTGGCGGGTAATGCCCCAATTTTTAAAATTTAAAAGCATCCTATACATATCAATTGAAATATTTTTTTAACATTCTTCAAAATTTTTTTTATACTTCTGTAAAAGATCCCCGCAACAAAAACCAAAAACCCTTTTTTTTCCCTAAATAATACCCAATATTTTAAAAAATTATTTTATGTATAAAAAAAAATGTACAATGAAAAAAAATTTTTCTGTCATTTTTTCAACGAAATTATCCATCAATTTTCATCAATACCTTAAAAAAATATCAGTATCAAGTTAATATCGTAACTCATTAACCATGTTTTGAAAATCATTTTATATATGTGTGTGAAAAATTTTTAATATATTTAAGTAATGTCTTTAAAAAAAAGGGGTACCAAAAATGAAAATCTGTTATTTTTTGGAAAGTATCATTATTATGGGAATACAAAAATCTAATCTCTATTAGAAATATTAAAAAATATATATCAAAAAAACGGGTTTTAAATTTTTGGTACATTATTATTTTTAAAAGTATGTTCTAAAACCCCTTAAAAAGCTTGAAAGATTTGAAATGATATCTGATTGTACAGATTTAAATATTTCGTTTTTTTTTTAAATTAAATAAAAGTTAAGGCATAAAAGTTTCAATAACTCAACGACTTTTATTTAAAAAAATGCGTTGATGAAATTAAAAAATATACCCCCACCGAGATACATCAAAAAGGGTGTCTTTTATTTAAAACTGTCTAGAAATAACAAAAAAACATTTTCACACAAAAACCCTCACTAGTACTGTACGATTGCGTGCCGATTATATCACTAAAAAACCCTTTTTGAGCAAAAAAAAGTTCTTTATGTTTTTTTTGTATTAACATAGCCTTTTCATCTTAAGAAACCGTCCTCACTTGAGAAGCCAGTTTTTATTTTGTATCCATGTACCTTTTACCCTGTCTTTAGACATCAAACTTCGCTTATGATGCTGGGCTCAAAAAGCTTTACCCCCGTCTTAGGGAAAACCCTTCTTGCTTTTGGGGTGCTGACTCATAGCTTTTTCCTGTCTTAGGAAAAACCCTTCTTGTTTGGGGGTTTACTCATAGTTTTACCCCCGTCTTAGGAAAAAATTCTTGCTTGGGGGTGGTATCTCATAACACCCTGTCTTAGGAAACCATTCTTGCTTAGGATGGTATCTCATAGCTTTACCCTGTCTTAGGAAACCGTTTTTGCTTAGGATGCTGACTAATAGCTTTATCCTGTCTTAGGAAACCGTTCTTGCTTTGGGTGCTGACTCTAAGCTTTACCCCTTTTTAGGAAACCATTCTTGCCTTTAAAATGCTGACCCTTTTAGTTTTACCCCTTTTCTTAGGAAACAATTCTTGCTTAGGATACTGACTCATAGCTTTATCCTGTCTTAGGAAAAACCCTTCTTTTTCTTTTAAAATGCAGACCTTTTATAGCATTACCTTGCCATCTAAAGAATTTCATTTAAGAAGCTGGGCGTTTTTTGCATCAACATTTTTTTTTCTTTGTTTTGGATATCGTTTGCGAACGAATTTTCTGAAATTTTTTTTTGGCTCACACATTTTATTAATAAAATCTTTTTTTATTAAATCTTTTTAAAAAATAAATGGGGTTCCCCCGCAGTAACCCACGTTTGATAAAAAGATCTTAAAAATATTAATGTTTCCCAAATTTTTTCTTTTTTTAAATTTTAAATCACTTTTTAAAAAATAATTCACCAATTAATATAAATTTCCTCCTTTATAATAAATATTATCTCCCCAAAATATTATCTTTGAGAAAATCTGGGGTAAACTTTTTGAGACCTTGGGCTCAATTTTTTAAAAAACAGCCTAAATATTTTTAAAAAACAGACATTTATTAATCCCAGTAAAAGATTCTTTTTATTTTGACTTTTTTTTAAATAATTTTACAGAAAAAAAAATTTTTGTTCAATTTTTTAACTGGTTTAACCCCTAATTTGAAAATTTTTTAAATTCGTAAATTTAATATTGTATGTTTTTTTACATCAAGGATTATTCATGCTCAGTATCAAAATCGAGAGGGAATAAATGTCTATTTAAAAAAGCTTTTATTAAATCAAAAGTAAAAAAAAACAATCTTTATATACAAAATGCTTGAAAAATTTTAACAGCGTTCCCCAAGACTGTGGGGGCTCCCCCCCCGTAAGGGGGGGTGATATTTCTACGGGGGGGAGAAAATTGAAAAGTCGAGAATAAAAAAATTATTTAAAAAAATTTTTCATTTACTGAGGTAAATAAAAAAAAAAATACATTCTTGACATAATAATACGTAAAACACACACATTTTTCGCTGATATAATACACTTATAAAGTAAGGGACTGCACAATGTATTTTATAATTAATTTTTAAAAATGCTAAGTTAAGAACAAGTTTAATAATTACCAAAATGACTCCATAGGGTTGTCAAATATAAAATTATATGCAAAAAAATTAACAAAATTTTCTTGATCATTTGTATGGTTTTTTAATTAATCCCTTGATTAAAAAATTACGCTATTTGCCCCCAATGCCACCGTCTTCACGTAGGGGTGCGTATGGGGTGCATGGAGGGGGGGGAAAAAAAGGGAAAAAAATACTCAAATCCCCCTTTTAAAAGAATAAACCCCTTTGCAAAACTCTGTCAAGGTCCTTTTTTTTGCATTCCCAAAACATTTGGGAAAAATTTTATGGATAGTAGTGCACAGAAAAGATCGTCCTTCGGAAAGACGTATATATACGTCCGAGGCAATTAACGCTTTGTCTGAGCGAGATGTTTATATATGCTGGTGGCACACAAAAGGTTAAAGTCGTATAGAAGTTTTAGCTTCAATGTACATTATTATTGAATTCAATACGTCGCACAGTGGGCAGTTTCCTAATCTTGCGCACGGAAAGTCCAAAAATGAAATCGCGCGAAATAAAACAACAACTCACAATTTATGGTTCTAATACGTTCCCTAGCCATGTGATAAACAGTTTTTCTCAGTACGCGAATGGAAATGGTCAAACATTATCGTCTTAGATCGGGTTTTTTTCTTTCTTTTAGAAACACTTTGGAGCCTTTCCCTTTTCAGTCGCAAAGGGCCTATTGTTTTTGTCTGAAAAGGATTTTGAGATTTTTTGGGGTTTTTTTTGAAAATAGATACCATGAAAAAAATAATTTTTGATTTGACTTTCAAGTTAGGTTCAAGTTCGATTAAGGTATCCGACTACGTTCGGAACCGTGATTTTAAAAAAGCGCATAAATGGATAATTTTCATGATATTTAGTGTCACTTAGATTAGACTACATGTATAAAATTGTTTTAAGGACATTTTGACAAAAAATTATTTAAATACAATATTTTGGCAAAAATTAACTTAGAATAATCTTTTTCAAAATGTTCTCCTTTTGTGAAAAATGCTTCTATTATAATAATATTTTGCCTGTATATAGCTCAGACCTTTTTACAGAGGCTCAACTATGGTTTTTGAAAACTTCACATTACAACCCAAGCAGAGTTACAACCCATTGAAATAATTATCGGCTTTTTTTTCTTGAAATTGCTCCCCTTTGTTGTCGTAAAATATGGATAAACCCACTTCTAAGTTATATATTTCAAAAATTCTAGTTGAGCCTCTGTAGGAGATCTGAGCTATATGCAGGCAAAGTATTATCATAATAGAAGCATTTTTCACAAAATTAGAACATTTTGAAAAAAAATTATTTAAGTTAATTTTTTGCCAAAATATTGTATTTAAATTTTTTTTTGTCGAAATGTCCTTAAAACAATTGTATACATGTATTCTAATCTGACATTAAATATCATGAAAATTATCCATTTATGCGCTTTTGCAAAATCACGGTTCCGAACGTATTCGGATACCTTATAAAAATTGTAAAAACATAACATTTAGCACAGCATGTAACTCCTACTAACGTATGTCAGTTTTTTGTGTTTAATGGACTAGAACTTTTGGGATTGACCACAGAAACACTTAAATTTAACCTTTAATTTAATACCAAATTTAGCTGCTACTACCTGCTATTCCCAAAGTTGTGATTTTTTTTCAGCGTTGGCCACGATGGTATGACTCGGCGTGTCGTATTCAATGTGTGGAAGGAAGAGCAAAAATACAAGCAGAAAACTAATGATGTTTTGAGTTTAGTAAGGACTACCACGGAATTTTATAAATATGAGGACCAGCAGCAATTAAAATTTAGAAAAATTGTTAAAAATTTCTGTTGGTTTGTGTAGGGGGAAAATGGAGGAGGTGCCACAGAAATATTAAAAGTTCGTCTCCAAGTCGAATGATGCCGTGGTTGTCGGGGGAGTAAGATTTGTATTATATTTTATTATTTTGAAGAAAAATTGTTCATTTAAACTACTTTTTCAGAATTATTAACTTTAAAATGGTTGTTCTCGGTTTGTGTTTTTTCGCATTCAAAATACCACTTCTTCCACAATTATTTACCAATCACTTCCATTTTTTCCCCTGTGTCTCGTATGTAATGCATGTAACAAAATAATTAGGGATCCATTTTGCTGTAAATTGAATACTTTTTTTTAAAAATTGAAATGTGGGAAATATTAGGCTTTTGGTTGAATTTTAACATACATACACATATATATGTATCAACATTTTATTATTTTTTCCTCAAAACTAAGGTATTGTAAAATAGATCCCTAAGAGGTGTTTAAAAAGCATCCTCAGAAGTATTACAAAAATTTCATGTCAAAAATGATATTATATGATATAATAAATGATGATATAATATGATATATAAAATAATATAATAAATAAATTTAATAATAAATTAATAATTCGAATAATAAATTAATAATTCTAATAATAAATTAATAATTCTAATAATAAATTAATAATTCTATTAATAATTTAATAATAAATTAGAGTAAATGTAATAATAAATTAATAATTTTAATAATAAATTAATAAATTTAATATTAAATTAATAATTTTATTATTAGATTAATAATAATTTTGATAATAAATTAATAATAATTTTAGTAATAAATTAATAATCATTTCAATAATAAATAAATACTTTTACAAATAAAATAATTATTTTAATAATAAATTAATAATTTAACTATAAATTAATACTTTTAGCAATAAATAATAATTTCAATAATAAATTAATAATTTTAATAATAAGTTAATAATTTTAATAATAATTCATATTAATAATAATTCTTATTAATAATAATTCTTATTAATAATAATTCTTATTAATAATAATTCTTATTAATAATAATTCTTATTAATTAATTTTAATTATCAATTGCTTTAATTAAAAGTTATTTTAAATAATTTTAATTAATAATTATTTTAAATAATTTTGATCAATAATAATTTTAAATAATTTTGATCAGTAACTAGTTTAAATAATTTTAATTATAAATAATTTTTGTTAATAATTATTTTAAATATTTTTATTAATAATAATTTTAAACAATTTTAATAATTTACATAAAAATTATTTAATTTTTTTACTTTATAAAATACAAAATAATTACATAAAATATAATAATTTAATAAACCTTTCATAAATAAGTTCATTTAATTTTAAAAATAATGAAATGAAGTGAAAAAAAAGGTGATCTGTGAATCGAACCCTGACCTCGCGCGTAGTATGCAGACGATATATCAACCAGGCTGCGAAATCGTTGGAGGAAATTCAAATTTAATTGCATAAAAGATAAGCATGAATTTCGAAGGCTTTTTTCTTCGAATAGACTGACCATTCGGCGGAATTACATTGAGGGTTGAACACCCTAAAGGAGTACTACTATTACAGCAAATCTCAACCCCAAATGAATTTCCTTAGTCTTGCCCTCCCCTTGTAAGATAAATTACGAACCACACACAGACACACAATCATTTAGGTTATCAGCAAAACTTAAAGTAGAAAATTTGTTTCTTTAATTGTTTTTTCATAATTGTTTAATGTTCCACAGAAATATGAGTAAAAAGTTTGGTTTTTTTCGTTGTGATTAAAAATTGTTTTTCTTTTTCTTTTATAAACCTTCTTCTTACGCCACCAGAGAGGGCCTCGCGAAATGTTTCTTGCTCACATTAAGTTCAGGTTTCGCGCCGCCACTGGGTGCAGCTACCACCGTATCAATGATACAGAGCTCCCAAGGTACACGGAGCCCCAAGATGTGTAACTACAGTCCCACTAGGAGGGTTCTCATGTCTAAGAAAGGGCCCCGGATAAATTTTGCTACAGGGCCCACTCAGAACTAGCTATTCCAATGATAAAAGCGTAACACATAACAACATAAAACTTTATCAACAAAATCATAGCATCTTACTTTATTTTTCATAGAAATCCCCTTAGCTCTCGAGGCACTTATTGTAACAGTTTTTCAATTCCATGTTATACTCTTTAGCCACCATAGATTTGAGCCAGTTGCCACTTCTTGTTTGAAATCTTCATAATTTGCGTGAATTTTTTATCACTCAATTACTCTTAAGTTTCAAAATTCCTTGGTGCCAAGTCAGACCTGTACGAAAGATATCCGAAATTCTCTGCGTAAGATCTTGAAGTTTTCATTGAATGTCACATGCAAGATAAAATAATTTTACGTTTCAGACAAAAACATTAATTTTTATCTTAATGATTTACATATTATCTGAATTATTTATATCGTATTATATATGTGTATGTATTTTATAATTAGCATGCACCTATAATATGCAAATTTTAAATTATTCATTTTTTAAAGTTTTAAGATCAAATTTAAATTTCTGTAATATTTCTCCTCGTCTCGATTATTTATTCGTTGTAATGATGTATTCATTTGTAATAAAATGTGTTGTGATAAATATTGTAGTTGTGGCAAGTGAGAAATCGTAGTATTAAACACACTACCCTTTGTTTACAGGAAAGTTCATTTAGCAATACATTCGTGCCAAAAGAACAAGACATACAGAATTATCCCCTTTTTCATTGAAAACAATGAAAAATAGTCGAAAATATATTTGGAATGTCACAGTGATGTGTTTAACTGTTTTAGGAAAAGTTTCAACCACTCAATTATGCACCTGAAAGCTAGTGGCCGTAGTAGCCTAATGATCAAGATAACGGACTCGTGTCATGAGTTCGAGCCTAGTACCACTGAAGGCCCACCGTATAGGGGGGCGATGCACGTTAAATTTGTCAAGAGCTCAAACGTCCTGTCGAGGGTGTGGTGTGGTAGTTAGGAGACGGGTTGCTAACCAGCTATCGTCCTCGTCACTTGACCATGGTTCAAAATTACGAGGTCCGTCGCCAAAGCCTTCGAGGAGTTGAACAGTGTGAAATTAATATTCACTTACTCATTGACACACCTGTAAGATATTCTTGTTCTAGGAATCGTGAACAAATCTGTCAACGAGAAATCACGAACAAATCTAACAAGAAATATAAGTTTTAATCTTGTATTGCGAAACAAAATGAGACTTGCGTTTTGAAATAGGGAACTCGTAATTATGATTTAGATAAATTATTAATTTCAAATTCATACTGCTTAAAACCCATTTTGGAAAACAAAACCAAATTGATTCCATTATGTGACGTGCTACTAACACAGCCATTCCATGTAACTTTCGAAATAATCCGGAAATGAAATACGTCTGCTCTCATTTAAGATCAAAATGAAACACATCATAGTATGATGTTTTGATAATATACATCACTAAAAATTTTCTGAATTATTCATCATCATTTTATAAAATTCTTTCCCGTATAAAAATGAGTAATTTTTTAAGAAATCTTTTGTCCCATTTGATGACAGATACATGTTACAATGAATTCTTCGTCAAATTTAATCTGTTTGATGGTAAGTACTTCAATGTAATTTGAATTTGAAACACCTTTTTTTTTATTATTTTGCGAATTAATTTTTTGTATGATTTTGACATTAAATGCAATTTTTTACTCCATGAAAAACAGGTGGTTTGAGTTTTTTTAAATTTAGCGATTATTAATTATTAATTATTTCTAAATTAAAAGCTTATATTGTGAATTATGCAGTTGCATTTTTACCTTTATAGTATAGTAAATTTTCATGGTTCAAGTGTAGTATGTAGGGGCACTTGGCGCAGTCTTTTTAAGGACAAAAATGGTCACCAAGGTACTTTTTTTTGGAATTATTTATTATTTATTTTAAAATGAATTTGATATCTCACCATGAAATTTAAATAAAAATCGCCAAATCCGAAGAAATATCGTCAAATCCTAAGTGCCCCCCCCCCCTCCCTATACTACACTTGAACCCAAATTAAAATACATGCATTGAATCTTTATTAATTTTTTTTCACTGTTGATCCTTACATATATTTTTTATGAGATCATTTTAAAAAAATTTTCATGTTTCATTGGCTGAAGTGTTTGAGATTGAAATTGTATTATCAGTCTTCTAAAATTTACATTTGCATCACTTCTGCTAAATTCATATTTGTGTTTTTGTGTGTTAAAAAAGAAGGTATTGAACAAATGATTTATCATCCTCAATAGTTATTTCTGAATTTTTAAATCTAATCTTGTGTGCGCGCGATGAGTATAATAATTTATCATTTGATCATAATTTTGAGTTGTAAGTGTATATTATTCATGTTATTTCAATTTATATTTTAAATATCAAATTGATGTTTGAGAATGATTAATATCAAAAAGTATTTAGATGTATTAGAATTCGTAATTCAATAAAAACACAAAGCTATGAATGAGACAATTCTTTAAGATTGACATTGTATTATGTTGAAGAATAGGACCAAATTCTAAACATTTATTCAGCAAGAAATTTAAAACTATTAGCATATTCTGATGGCTGAAGTGTAGAACAGGGGCTCCTTTGCATTTGGCTATTTTTCTTTGGATTTGGTGATTTTTGTCTAGATATCATGGTGAGGTAACGAATTCATTCTGACTGACTGTATAATTTGGTAGCCTTTGACTTTTGATATGTGGTCTTATGCAGATAAGGTCACATGTTCTTTTTAATCAATTGCTATTGGTTATTTAAAAAAATTAATTATTACAGTAACATCTTAACTAACACAATAACGCAAATTCGACTTAGTTATGACTCAGTCCCACTTATCACGTAAGTTGGCGGTATTACTGTATTTCAAAAAATTTTGAAGCTGTAGTGTTGTAAAACAGACGTGTGAATAATAATGTTGTAAATTTTCATGGGGAAAATTTAGACATTTTTCCTGTTTGGATATTTGCTAGGCTTCTTTTACATTTGGTGAACATATTCTTAGAAATAATATAGGTCACTTCTATTACAAAAGGAATGTTTTACAATACATATGTTTGAAATTGCATACCTTGCATGCTGTATTTTAGTAGACTATCACACATATAATTCATCATTGCAACAGTAATTTAAGTAATTTTCTTATTACCAGAAAAAAGCAATATTTCCTCTTTTTGTAATGTTTTTAAAGCTCTTATCTTCAGAGGTTCTTTAATGTTTAGCTGAAACATTAAACTTTTGTAATACTTACGCATTTAAGGCTGACTTTGGTTAGTATTGAAAAATAGGTTCTGAATTGGAAATATTTTTCAGATATGTAAGAACTAAAACATTGTTATTATTTCCTGATTTTGCTATTCTATACAGAGAACTATATTTTATCTTACTCTTTATTTTTTATCTGAGTTGATCCATTTTTTTTTTTTTTGTATAAAATGCATTTTACATTTTTTCAACTGTACCAGGGATGTGAAACTTTTTAGCTGTGGTATGTCACACTGTAGAAATTTTTGAAACTATTCTATTCCTGTGATGACGCTTGCAGAATTAGAGAATAGAAGTCAATAATTTATATTTATAGTTTTATTATATATTAATTTAGCATCATTTAAAGATATTTTGTAACATAAAAATAAACAGCATAAAATATATATATTTCTTCTATAAAAATATAATAAAAACTAAAATTGTTCATATATTAATTATTTTTAAACATATTTATTAAGTTAAATAAATTTTTAATGCAAACCTAGTGCTTGCACCACTTTTTTATATCACAAAAAAAGGGGGTATAACGTGGTATAAGTCAGTTTGAGACATTTTTGAGCATCCAGTTGTTGAACAATTTCTTATCAGACTTGAAATACTTTTCATACAAGGAAAGAATTGATGCCATAGATATGTAGAACCAAAAGTAGAAAGCAGACTACATGCAATTTTCTCTCTTCAAACCATCAAATCTTTCCAGCAATGACATTCAATAATTTACAAAATGGCTGTAAATTTATCTTTAGGGTTATTTTTCAGATTATTTCATAATTCTGTAAATATGCATGATTCTGAAGATGTGTGTCAAATAAGGTCCATTACAAATTTATCAACTTTGCATTCACTCTAAAATTGACAAATTGTTGAGTAATGCAGAGTGCCACTGAAAATTCTACCACACATGCCATAGGTTGCCAACCCTTGATCTATACCATAATGCTAAATGAGCTATCCCTTTATATATTAAATTGAAAAAATAAACATCTGTAGAATATTTTGAAATTTTAAAAATGCTATATTATAAACAGATGTATGAATTCTAATGTTAAAAGTTTTCATGAAAATTGTCTGAAAATCTGCTTTGCATTTAATTCAGGCTGTCGTATATTTGGTGAAGACTGCCTTAAAGGGTTTGTATTTTAATCAAGGCTTTGCAAACCAGAACTGAACCAAAAACAGAAAAAACTGTTATCAAAATTGTTACCGAAAACCGGAAAAAAATATTGGTTTATTTTGATTCAACATACCTTCAGTTATTTTGTTTCTGTAACCAGTTCATCGACATTTTCTAGTTTAACCTCAACCACATAATTATTACATGTATATTGCTTCTTGATTTTCTGTTTTGATATTCACTAGTACTTTTAGGTTTCAGTTTTGCTCGAAACTACTAATAGAAGGCAGGTTTAATTCAATTGAATGAACTAGAAGTATAGGTAATTTAAGTTAAGAGAGAATATACATAAAATAAAATTATTCATTCATAACTGAACCGAAAACCAAAAACTTATTTTTATCGGAAAGAAAACCGAAATTGAACTGAACTGATTTTCAGTTGAACTGTGATGGAAAAAATTATAGTTTGAAGCCCTAATTTTAATGAATCAAAAGTTTTGTGAATTTTCCTAAGTATTACCATTCATGGAAGCATGAGAAATATAGTTATTAATGATATTTATCCTTTAAAAAATATTTCTCATGATATAATTTCTCTTTTGGTAATTTTACTACTCATTTTTGAATTTCATTTTTGTAATTCTAAAAATATTAGTTAGAATACATTCAATGTAATTTCAAGATAAATGTTTAATTGTTGCTTACTGATATTCAAAATTTCAATTTTAGGTAATAATGACTGACATCTGTAAAAATATAAATAAATCTAATGTTAAAAATTAAATACTGATTTGTTTTAATATTTAAGTTCATAAATTTATTCCTGTTATTTCTTTTTCAGTTGAATGCTTGAAACAAACAATCAGCAAAGCTTTAGGAACTGGGATAATTCTTGGTTCAGCATTAGGTATATTCTTGGTTAATATTTTTTAAAACATTATGTATTAATTTTTCAATACTTCTTTGGAAAAATAGTTTTAAAAAATTTAGAAAAAGCTTTGAATATACAGTATTTTTCTGTTAAAGCCATACAATTTTTTTTTTTCTGTACATATTCTTTCTTTACATATTTTTTTTCTTGCTATTTTGTCCTAATAATAAAACTGTTGGTATAAACAAAATTCTAAACATTGGTTTGATAATGGATTTTTTTTTTTTGTCAAAGATGTGATGGAAGAGATGAGTGAGAAAATTTAAGGAACTAGTTTGATATCCGGGGTAATGGCGCCAAGCAGCGCTTCTTCTTGCTGGAAAATGGAATCCAATAGGGCTAGTGGAAATTTGGTTTTTTTTGGGTTAATGTTAAAAATAGACCTGCATTTGGAAATTTTTTCAGATTTAAAAAAAAAGAAAATTAATATGATATTCTTTTCCCCTACCCTTTTTAGAAAGCAGCATTTTTATACTTCCTTTAAACGGTTGATTTTTTTTTCGGGTATAAAAATGTTTTATTTTTTCTTATACCGTAATGTTAAATGGGCCATGCCTTCCTGTTCAAAATGAAAAAAAAGTATTCATGGAATATTTTTGAAATTTTAAAAACACTATATTGTTAACAGAGATACAAGCTAAAATTCTACAAATTTTCGGGGAAATTGGGGCTTTTTCTGTCTGAAAATTGTTTGCATTTAGTTCAAGCTTTGTTTTTTAAAAAACACCTTAATGATATACAATAATTTTTTTAAAAATTATTTTAAAATACATTGAAAAAGTATTTCAAATGAAGGATATAGGAAGAATTAAATAACCTAGATCAGTCAATAAATAAATAATGAATATCAATATAATATAATAAAAAGTAACATGTACTAATAATAGTATAAGCAGCATATAATAATCTTATAATATAATTGTGTATCATATTTATATATAATATTCATATAGTATGATTTAATAACAATTATTATATACAATAATCATAAAATATAATTTAATAGTAATTATAAAGAAGAATAATCATTGTATTGTAAAAAAATAAAAATAATGCATAAGAATACTTGTATTACATAATTATAAATAACATCATAATAATTTTAAATAAATGACATAAAGAATAGCTGTAAATGAATAGCATAGTAATAATTATAAATAAATAATTATAAATAAATAATATTAACTAAAAATAAATAACAAAAATATATATATAGTTATAAATAAATAATGTAATAATAATTATAAATAAATAACAATAAGTATAAATAAATAATATTAATTATAAATAAATAAAAAGTGTGATAATATTTATAAATAAATATTAAAAGAAACAATTATAAAAAACGAATATTATATGATTATTACATATAGTAATAATTGCATTTTTATATAACATTATTAATAAAATAATTGCATAATATATGTTAAAATTAATAATGAATATCAATTGCAAAGTACTGAAAGCTTGCAATATAAAACTTGCACTGCAAGTTCCTTCAACGAATTTCATCGAACCAAGAATGTTAAAAAAAGAAGCATTTTTAAAACATTAAATAAACTGAAAGTAAACGATTTATATCGTTAATTTTAAGTACAACACTTATTCTTTTATGAAAAAAATATTCTTGTACTCACTCATATTAGAAATATCCATATTTTAAAATAACACAAAATAAAACAGAATATGGAAACAAGAGAACAATTACACTGAAAATGGTTAAATTTATACAGAAATAGAATTAAAATTGTCTGAAATTAATAGGGTTACAGTGGGAAAACCAATAAAAGTTATTTATAATATACGTTATCCTCTTGGCAACTACATCGACTGACGATAAAAATATCAAGGTAACCATATTGTAATGTTATCGTCCATCTTGTGCGAACATAAACAACAACTTGGCGCTATTACCCCAGATATCAAACTAGCACCAAATTTAATACCAGAAGAATAAAATGCTTTTTTTCTTATAGTTTTAACAAAAAAATATTGGTTGTACAATAAAGAGAATATATTTTTTATGATTTGTGTGTGTTAATTAAGAAATTCTGCTCTTTAGTTGTTCATTAAAAATGAAATTGGCATCCAAAGGATGGTGTGTATTTGCAGAATAATTAAATTATATTATATAAATGAAAAATATTTCTACTCCTGTAATAAAACTAAATCTACAACTGTTCTCTTTAAAATAAAATTTTGTACTTTTTCTTGAGTAAAAGTGTCTTTTTTATACTACTATTTGTGTGATCTTTTTTAAAATTGGAATAAAATCAGTACATAGATAAATTATAAAAATAGTCTGTTCAAAATTGAGTGCTTTTGCATATTGTGTCAAGTTTTACAAAAAATCTGAACAAAATGTAAACATACTGCTTCAAAGCAAAGGTGCATATCTTGTGTGCCGAGTACATTAGTATATATATGTGTGGGCAGAGCTTGTCAATTGGCAGGAATTATAAATGTGCATGCCAAAATTTACATTTTGTTTGCCAGCACACCTCGCTAATTATGTGTGTGTGTTTTGTTGCAGCAATTGGTTAAATTAAAATTCATACAGTAACAATGAGAAACCAACCAAATTTAGATGATGGAATGAGGTGACAAATTGTGGGTAGGCTAGAAACAAGCCAGTCTATTTGTAGATAAGTCAGATTTGTAGATAATTCAATTTGATGCCCAGCATCATGTTCAACTTATGGAAACAGTTTTAGGATACCGAATCCGCAGAGAGAAAGTCTGGGAAAGGTAATTCAAGAGCCACAACAACCAGAGAAGATTGCCCTTTGTCCATTTTAACCAGGCGTAACAGGTTAACTACAGCTTCTCCGCTCTCTTATGAGTTGTATGTGGCTACAGGAACCAGAGTTTCAAGGGTGACTGTTTTCGGGAGTGTTCATGAGATAGTGCTGTTTGCAAGAACACCTGTTGTTTGCATCCTGGTCAATTCTGCGAAAAGGAGAATCCATTTAAAATGGTCCAGAAATCACCCAGACAACAGCATGGATCAATGGGTGACCATTCTCTTCACCAATGAGCTCAAGTTCAGCCTAATCAGTTATTCTCACTGTATTTTCATATGGTGATAACCAAGGACCCACTACTTACCCTCCATTGTCCGAGAAATCAACCAATACAGCAATGGAGGCTTAACAGTCTGGGCAGACATCACATTAGATGGCTGCACACTGTGAAGTACAGGTAGTGGTGTAATGTACACCCCCGCATTGTAGAGGGCCCAAATCATATGTAATGTTAGGGTTTTGCAGTCCTTCGTAAGATCCAGCTTTGGGCCCAAAACCTGGCTTTGCAGGGGGTCCCCTAATATTTTCCATTATGCCACTGTGTATAGGGATGAGGTCTTGGAGCAAGGGGTGTTTTGCATGCCCCTGCATTAGGGTGCCTAGGATTCTAGGGGGCCCAAAGCCTGACTGTAATCCTTTGTAAGATTGGCTTGGGGTCCATAAACTGACTTTGCAGGGGATCCCTAATATTCTCCTTTATGCCATTGCTTGAGCCCTATGTTCCCCTTTTCAGGGGTGTTGATGGCTCTGATTTCATTTTAATGGATGACGACAGGAGGACAAATGGAGCTCATCAAGTCAACGAATTTCTGGAAAGTGAGGTTATTCGCTGGATGGATTTGCCAACCAGATCTTCAGACCTCAACTCTGTCGAGTAGTGGTTCTTAAACTGTAGTCCACAGACCCCTAGGTACCCCACCATCTTTCTAGGGGGTCCACAAAGATCTCTCATTTAATGTTAAGATTTCCCTTTTTTACAGACTCTGACAGCCAGCCCTCTTTGAAAAATAGAAAAATGAGCCATCCTAGACTAGATCTCTAAATTGCAGCAAATGAAAAAACTTTACTAGAACATGTATTTTGATCAAAAATATTAATTCAGTTTTTTTGTTTGTGACTACAAAGATTAGATCAGTAATTTCCAAAGTTGTCTATATCAACCTCCAGGGATCTATAATGACCTGCAAAGGGCCCATGTCAGTGAAAAAATAATGTGGGGGTCCATGAGGTGTAAATGGTTGTTCTGAGTAAACCAGATCGTGAATTTACTTGAAAAAGATAATTTAATCAAGTGGAAACCAGATTTTACTTATTTAACAAATTTACTTACTGAATTTAATGTTGAAGTTCCAAGGTGGTAACATAAATTTTATTAAAACAAGTACTATTTCAGCCTTTCTTCCCAGAAAAAAGCTAAAGAAATGTTGTTATTGTTACTTATGCAACCTTATCGACAATAACATCAGAACAAGGCCTGCGAAGTTCATCGCGGCAAGGGGCTAGATTTTTACGCCTGTTGTTAGCCGTAGCTTTGAGTACCATACAGGTGACAGTACGATTTTGCTTGGTTCCACCCCAATTTTGAGGGAGAACATCCTAGGGAAGCTAAAGAAGTAAAATATTAGTGGTCGCAAATTTTCTCAATTTCCCATAGACAATCTGGCAGGATGTTTTAAACTACATTCTACATCTAATGCTCTTTATTCAGATTTTGAAACTAGATTTGTGAATGCTTTGACTATGGCAATGCCACAGTGGGTAATGAATCCATATGGTCACACTGAGGAAAATAAATGTCGTAGTACAATAGGAATTGATCGGAAAAGGCAATAATGAATATCTTAAAGTAAAGTTTAGAAACAGATGTCGGCAATTTTAGCTTTAAAAAGACATACCTGTTATTGTCCTGAATTATGAAATATTGAGAGAAAGTTTTTAATTGCTTTTCCCAGTGAAAAGGAGTTGCACCTTGATTACCCATGGGAAAAAAAGGACTGAGCACACTACTGTCAAGAGATTTAGGGTTACACTTGACAAGATTGATACCAAATGTTAAAAATTTGTTATTGAAGCACCAGATTCACATTCCTCCCATTAAAAGTATTTGTTTGTTGTTCAGTTATCTTAAAATGACAGTCATTTTATGTATTAATTAAATTTTAATTTAATTAACATGCACTTCTTAAGTTTTAAGCGTTATACTTTACTACACATAGAAATTTAATTCTTTTAAAGTAAGTGGTAGTACCAGCTGTCAAAAAATATTTAAGTTGGTAAATTTCCAAAAATTTAATGCTAGATAAGAAGGGGTCTACCTCTAACTGAAAAATTGGGCAAGTGAGACAAAGTTTGGGAACCTCTGAGCTAAATTAATGATGGTCACATGAAATAGGCAATCACTTATTTACTGAATTCAAAACTTACATTCAACTTATACTTGTTCTGCTTGTAAAATTTAGATACAATTTTAAATTTGATACTTCGGTAAATGTTAAAATATTAAAATTTTTGAAAACATTTTTCAAAATTAAAAAAAATATGTTATATTAGATGTGTATTTTTAAAACAAGTACATTTTGTTTACCTATGTGGGTTATTTTTGTCAAAAAATAAGTACTTTTCAAAACAAAGTTTCTGCAAAAGCATAAATTCGCAACAGCAAAATGCATGAACTGATTGGCTAGAAATTCATGTTTGCAGTTATCATGTGACTATGATGTCACATGAATTTAGCCTATTGCTATGATTTTTTGCAGTTCAAAATGTAAAGACTTATAGAACAGTGATGGGCAAGATTTTTTAAGAGCGAATATAGTTTATTCAATGTGCCACTATAATTTATTCTAATGTGCAATGACTAATCAGTAGGTACAGCAATATTAGCTCTAAACCAGTGATTCTCAAAGGGATCTATTTAGACCCCCAGGGGTCTATGATGACCTGGAAGAAGTCCACGCTAACGAAAAATTAATTTGGGGGTCTATGAGGTGTAAACGGGGATCTATAATAGTGGCTCTCATTAAACCAGATTGTGATTTTAACCTTTAAAAAAAATTGATCTAGTTGATACCAATTTAATAGATTTACTTACTAAATTTAGTGAAGTTAATTTGTAGTTACTAAGTGGCAGCATAAATTTTATTAAGGCAAGGACCATTTCACCATTGCTATCTAGAATTAAATTAAAGAAGTATAATATTAGACGGTCGTGAATTTTCTCAATTTGTCACTGACAATCTGTCAGGACATTTTAACCTTTAACCTCAACATTTAAATGCCCTTTACTCAGATTTTGAAACTAGGTTTGAGATTGCTTTTTTTATAGTAATACTACAGTAGACAACTAATTCATACAATCACATTAAAAAAAAACATTCATATTACAATAGAAACTGATCAGAATAGGCCCTAAAGATCTTAAAATACAGTTTAGAAATGAATATCAGCAATTTTGGTTGTAAAATGACATACCTGTTATTTATCACAAATTATGGAATATTGTGTTAAAGTTTTTAATTGCTTTTCCTAGTGAGAGGGAGTTTCAGTGAGTTTGCCTATCTCAAAAACAACAAAAAAAAAGGGGGGTGGGGGTGGACACTTACTAACAAAAGTGGTAGATTTAGGGTTAAACCTAACAAGATTGATATTAAATATTGAAAATTTGTTATTGAAGCACCAGTTTCATCCCACTCATTAAAAACGTTTGTTATTCAATTATTTTATGTAACAGTTTTATGTACTAAATTAATTTACTTTAATTTTAATTTAATTCAGTAATATGTGCTTCTGAAGATTTAAATGCTGTACTCCACTACAGTTAGAAATTTAATTCTTTTAAAGTAAGTAGTACTACCAGCTATCAAAAAGATATTTAAGTAAATTTGTAAATTCAATATTAGGTAAGCAGGGGTCTACCCCAAACCAAAAAACATGGCAAGGGGTCTATGAGACTAAAAAGTTTGGGAACCTCTGGATTAGATGTTTGCTGTTTTCTGAATGATAAAGATAAGATATACGATTCTGAATGATAAGAAATGATAACAAAGTCTGCATAAGTAGCACAGGCTGTTTTAGCATTATTGAGGAATCTTTTTTAATTCCTCAACCATGTGTTGGGAGTAATGGAGGGGTGTTCAAGATCTTGGGGGTCTGCAATGTCAAGGTGATGCATAAAGGAGAGGGTGGGAGATTGAAAGTTTAAGCACCACTGCTGTAGAACATGCCTGTGACTCTGGGGAGGGCAATTGCAGCTCACAACCTCTCTGCAAAAACCATCCAAGGCCTGAAAACAGTATTGCTTATCAATTTGGACCATTTGCCACAAAAACTCCCTTATTTCCAGTATAAAATCACAGTGCGAGGCTTGTGTATCTGTCAGAGATGACCATACCCCCTATTAACCAATTTTTTTGTTCTATTCTTCAACTGATGTTTCATACCTTTCAACTTTTCGATGAGTGTTACACATAATTATGCAAGTGTATTATAACTGTTGAATGATTTTTTTTTCATTATATCAACCTTATGAACAAATCAAATTTCTTTAAAATCTGTCCAGTAATTCTAGAGATAATCAACTAAATCAGAAAATTCTCTTAATTTTAAACACCAATGTAGTTTTTCTTGGAAATTGGATATATATATATATATATATATATATCATGACTCCAAACTCATTATAATGAAAAAGTATAAATTTTTGTATGTGTGATTATTCTATTCAGAGATTTAACTGTTTCTGCTCATAAAATTATCTAAATTTCATCTGATACTTTCAGTGAAATTGCCGCAGATTTTGAAAATTTGGAATGGTAAAAGTGCTGTAGGTATTAGCTTTCTTGGAGTTTTACTTGAACTTACTGCTGTGACTTCAGCAGCTTCATATAATTATGCAAAAGGATATCCTTTTAGGTAAGTGTATTGGAAATATTTAAAGTTGTAGTATTTTTTTATTATTGTAAATATAGTTCACTTTCTTATTTGTTCATAGAATGCACACACAAATATTTTCTCATTTTTATTTATCAAGGATGTGATATTATAACTTGTACTTCAATTTGTAGCATCTTAAAATATTATTTACCAACATATTGTGTTACTAGTGTTTTTTATGTAATACATGTACAGCTATTTATAGTGATTGAAATACAGTTTAATGAAGCACTTCATATGCATAAACTACCTGGTTTAAATCTGTGTTTTAGAGGTTATTTTTAAAAATAGAATTGTTAAAACTCAATGAATCAAAAGACATATGAAAACTTGCTTGTATCAGTTTTCAACAAATAATATTTACAATAATGCAGATAAGTTCTGAACCAGAATGAGGCTCTAAAACTTTGTTTTTCACTCTTTCTCCCTTTGATAATTAATTTGTATTATGTATATTGTTGTGTGTAAGTTGTGGTGGCTCATTTATTGCTCATGATGTCATATAATTTGTTGGCAGATGAGTTTTATATTGTCTACTTTTAGAATATGATATGATGATTTGTAATATGAAACTTGAATATGTATTTAGTTATCATCTGATAGTGTTCTTTTACCTTTTGTTATTAGACACCAAGGGGCTATATTTTTAATTACCAAATAATTAGTGTGTTGATCACTTTTGAATTTTTTCTATGTTTTTATTCACATCGGTTTTCACCAATAAAGAACTTAATTTTAGAAATATATTATAGCAAGGAGTTTGATTCGAAATATTTGTTTTATTTGATGGAATTATGTTGCTTAAAAAAGTAACTTGTTTCTTTGGTGGTTAGTTCTTTGTAAAAATATCTTTCAGTGTAAAGTCATTAACTCTTTTGAGAAAAATAATGGACGCAAATGCATACTCACCATTAGAGCCTGAGGTTTCTTTTACAAGCATCACTCACAGGCCAAAGGATTTATTGTAGTTAAACCTAAATCCATAAAAATACCGAAATGTATACACGTTGAATATTCTTCTGTATATTATACAAATAGCATATGCTTTATATATTTCATATTTACATACTTTATTTACTTCAGTCATTTTTTGTTTTAGTACAATTTTTTAAACATTTTATTCTCAGTATTTATTTATCATTTAATGGCTCTTAACATTATACATTTGAAAACTAAAAATTCTTTTATTACGAAAATTTTTAAAACAGGAATATCATTCTCATTAAATTCACAATGAACAGAACAATTGGAATATATTATTTGTCACTATCACTGTTCTAATTCAGATTCTAATTCAGAATCAATTTTGCATCATTCTTCTATGCCAAGTTCAGTTAAACATTTTCAATGCTTTGACCTTGTAAAAATAAAGAAAAAAGAAAAAAATTGTCTACCATATCTAATTATCATTAAAAACTAGACTGCAAACCCTAACCAGATACTCAAGGAAAATAAAACTCTTGTCTTTACTATGAACAAAAGACACATGTTTATGTCAAGAGCAATCATAAAGCATTCAATTCAGAAACATTCTTTTCCTCGAATGTTTATAAATCAAAATCCATGTGCACATCAGTAATTTTTCTCTCATTTCAAGTAGAAGGTCAGATCTACAAGTATCTCAAATCTTATGAACCTGTAATGTCATCTATTGCCAAAAAAAAACTGGAGTTTTCAAAGGTTCTGAGCCAGAGGCACAGGGATGTGATGATCGATCTTGGAAGAAGAGAAATGCTCTGGTATGCATACGCACCATTCGGGAACTGTGAGTGTTTCATGATGGCACACATACATGACGGCTCATAATTCGTGCTGGTAGAAAAAATTCACGTGAAAAAGTATTTATTTCAAAATTGTGCAAAAAAAAAGAAAAAAGGGACCATGTAAAAAAAGATTTGGGTGTATTTCACCCTTTCTGATTACTATCCCTGAGTTTGCTAATCATGTTTTCTGTATTTAATGGTTTTTTATGTAATTTAATTGTAAACTGTTATTAATTTTTTCAGTTTGAAATGAAGTCCGTATGTAATATATTTATAGTTTCAAAAATATTCAATTTGTGAAAGAAAATGAGAGGTTGCAACTTGTTGTATTTTATATTACTTTTAATCAATATTTTTTCTTTTATTAAATATATAAATTCTTTTTGTATGTTTTTCATATTTGGAACATTTTTAAATTTAAAATAATAGAATGAATAGAATAAGAACTGTTGGTTTAAGTTTAGAAGTATATAATAGAACTAATTGATCAGCATCAGTGTGGGAATTATTTGTAAATTTTTCCTAATACTTATTTAAAGCATAGCTGGATTCTTTTGTTTTTTAGATTTTTGAAATATATTATTGCATATATACTTTTATCCAAAAGTCAATCATATTTAATTTAACATATAAATTGAAGGCTTAATTCTTTTTACATAGTAAAAATAATAGAGTTATACCTAGAACAGAAAAATTCTAGCAACTAACAACCAATTACCTGAACCCCTTTTTTATTGTCTTTTCCGGTATTTGTAAAAACATTCAGTTGTCAAAATTTTCCATATCACTTTTTAATAACAGACATATATTGAAATTTTTTTAACTTTAAATGTCTATATATAAAAGAACTCTTAGAATATATCTCTTTTAAATGAAAGTTCTTATTGAAAATAATAACAGTTTGAGATTGAGAGAAGGGGGTTCAACGAAAAATCTGTAGAAAACTTTCCAAATGCTCTTTAGTTTTGAAGAGAAAAATGGTCATCTGTATTTCTAATGGCATTTTCTATATTTTCCTCGTATAAATGTATGCAATAAATTGCAACAGCTATATTGCAATTTAACATTCTTTTATTTGAAAAAAATAAGTCTTTACAAGTAGCATGTCTTTAAGAAATGAAACTTTACTTAAAATCTGTTACACATCATAGATTTTTATGCATTTTAATTATATTTTTTAGACATAGGCTATTATTCATTGCTGTTAATTGTGCTCTATATAAAAGAAAGGCCATTGTGTTTTTAGATATTTTTTATGAAACTAATTACTTTTCAATATAGCTAACTGTTCTTTCATAATTTTATTTTATGCATATATGTATGTCCCAGTTTCGTACTTTGGAATTCAGACTCTCTCCAATAATTAATAAAATTACTCAAAATACATGACTTTTCATATTTTTTATTCACAATTCAATTTAAATTGAAAATTACCTCTCTAAAGAAATGTTTTTAATATGCTACCCATATAAGTATAAATGATGGATGAAATCCAGGATTGGAGAAAATCTTTTTGTTAAGTTCCATAGTTTTTTTCTTTTCTTTTTTATTGGCTAAAGGTTATGCAGTATTAAAAAGATAAAGAATTTCTGGTGAAATAGATATAAACACCATTATCATGAAAAGTTTGCTTGTGTCACAGCATCTAATATTATAAATCATAGTATCTAAATTAGAAGGAAAACTAATAACTTTTTTTTGTCTCTGTGGTATGTGCTGGGTTGGTTCACTCAAACACATCACTTGAATATGAGAATGTCTGTTTATTTTGATGATTGATGAGACATGAACAGGTTCAGTGAGCTATATATAGGTACATTTTTCAATTGCTGAAGAGTCTATCAATACACAAACTGCACTCTCTTATATTTTGGAAGTATCTGGTCGCCTACTCGCAATCAGGCTATCAGCAGCTTTTTGTCTTTCCACGAGAGCCTAGGTCGGACATCTCTCCTATTCAAGAGTTTATGGTCTCACTGTGTCCTGTTTTTTTTGTAATCTGTGGCTGCAGGTGGTATCAGAAACAAAGATACTACTTTCTGGTGGATAACTGAGAAATCAATTCCCACATCTCTATTAATTGAATCTACTGATTGTGTTTCTAATATGCTACTATTCATTTGATAAATGTCTAGAGAAAATTATTCTCATTGTGTAATGTTTTGTGTATTCTTTGAAAATATGAACATTGTTGATGGATTATGTTTATAGGCATTGAACTTTAATGGCGCAATATTAGCATTGAATAAATACTATTTTATAAATAGAAAGTAGTATAGATTGGAAATCATGCACCATTCGAATATAGACTGTTAGAGGTAATGGGGGTGTTTAAACATTTAGACATAGTCTAGAATGTTGAAACTTGTATTCTTTGATATGCTATAGCTAAGGATTAAATACAGTTCTGCCCTTTGTAAAAAAAATTTTGCCTTTTCCCTCGGCATGCTTAATTTTAGAAATTCATGTACTATATGAAATTTAAAATATTGATACTGTATTGTGCTTCCACATTGCTCATATTTGTTGAATTATAAACTAAAAAAAATATTGTATATATTTGGTAATTTAATACTAATGTAATGAAACATATTCTATGGAAATTATTTCATAAACAAAATTTTAATAAATATACTGCAATACATGAATTATAGTTTTAGCTGTATAACTGTACAATTAAAATACATATCTGTATTTACTTTTGATATTGTAAAAAAAAAACACAGAGGAGGCTGTAGTTAAGAATGAATAATAATTTCTTGGAATATTATTGTTCTATGTTTTAATATTTTACTATGTATATAAATTTTTTAAAATGGTTTTCTGTTCATCTTTTCTCATAAATTGTATATTTCAAGTTCATAACTTTTTGGCTAATTAAAAAAGTTGCAATGTTTAATCTAAAAATTATTGCATATATTAATAGTTTATATTTATGATTTTATACACCAGTGGTTCTTAAACTTTCGATAGCCGTGGCCCTCCTTTATGTATCAGGGTGACATTACGGACCCCAAGATTTGGATATCCCTCCCCAACTCAATATTCTTGAACAAAATACAAGTTCTGATGGAGTTTCTTCATTGGAGACTATTTAGTTATCTAGTCTAGTGTGGCACATCTTTAAATTTTTCCACCAGGTCTTTCAGAGTCTGTAAAAAAGGGAAATCTCAATGTTACATGAGAGACTCTGCAAACCACAGTTTAAGAACCGCTGCTGTATGCCATTATTAAAACAGTGATAGAAGGGTAAATGTTTTGAAAATTTTGTTTTAATATTTTGTGGTATATTGACTTTTTATCTTGTGCAAGTGAACTGAAATTTAATTATTTTTATATGTTATTCTCTATTCATTTTTTTTCTTTTTATTTCAGCTCTTGGGGTGAATCTGTCTTTTTAATGATTGAAACTGCCATCATTGCATTTTTAGTTCTTGTGTATAGTAACAAACGTGGACAAGCGCACAGTTTTGCAGCTATGTACAGTTTGATAACCTACATGTTATTTGCTGGAATTGTACCAATGTCTGTTCTGTGGAGTATGCAAATTGCCAATGTTCCAGTTGTTGTCTGTGGAAAAGTAAGTTTTGGATTCAGTAATTTCTATTTTTCTTCAAAATATATACTTTATATTTTCTTTGCTATCTATATGTATGTCTTTCTTTTATATAAATTGCTAATTATGTCCAGGGGTATACTCGCACAAAATTATAACATTTTAAAGGTTATGATGTAATTTGTTAGATAAATTTGATACAAAAATTATTTATGGGCATCATTCAAGTTTCAAATAGTAAAATTATATAATAATGGCTTAGTTATAGTACATTAACAACTCTCAACTTTTGAGTTATTTAATATTATAAATATTTTTAAATATTACTATTTTTATGAAGTATTAATATTTTAATTTATTGATTTATTATTTATGTTCATGAATTATTTACTAGTAACTTTTAGAGTTGTATCAAAATTCATTGGCAAATGATATTTTATATTTGAATTGTGGCAACAAGTTGAAATTAGTTAATAGAATATAGATTGCATATTTCCATAGATGAGTATCAGATGTTTTGGTGATGAAAGAAAGTGAGATTTTGAAATAACTTTTTTTGTTCTTCAAGTACATTATTTAGTACAAATTGCAAAATAGAGTAGCCACAGCCACACAAATAATTCTTTAAATATTAATTGACCTAATTCTGATAAAAAGATGTTTACGATTTCTTATAGTAAAAATTTTGTAGCATCTTAAATTTTAAATTAATTTCAAAAAGAATGTGGCTCTGCAACAAAAGAAGTTTGATTGCAGTAGCTATTGTTAGCTTATAAAAGTGATGAATAAGCATTATTTTTGTATTTTTGACCATCCTTTTAGTAAGAAAAAATTGCATTATTTCTTTCAAGAATTCTGTTTAAAAAAATGTAAAACATTTTACTTTTTAAAAGTGTTAATACTTTTTTAATTTTGTTCCAAAAGTTATGAAATAAACTATGATATGGAATGTTTTGTTAAAATATGCTATATTGGAAAAAAATAGTTTTTATATAATTTGTAGGGAACTGCTATTTTCATTTAAAAAAGATTAAATTTGTCACATAATAAGTAACATCCCCCCTCCTCCTTCGCAAAAGAATTCTTTTTATGTATTTTTTTATTGTATTGAACTATTTAACAAAACTTGTACATTATATATTAGTAAGTATTATGTACATTTTTAATGAGAAGATTTTAAACTAATCAGTATTTTGAAAATTATTTTTGTATTTATTTGTAAGTAATGTCAATTTAATAATTCAAAACATATTTTAAAGAACATTTGAATTTTTTTTTATTATTGGCTTGTGTTGATTGTAAATTTATGCTCATCAATCTCTTGGAATTGTCTTTGTAGTTTCTTTTTCATTTATTATCTGACCAAAGTTGACAAAACTCCTTTTCATATAGCATTTATTTATTGTTGTAAAACAGTAGTCCCCAACCTCCGGGCCATGGACCATACCTGCAGGCTGCGCAAAGAACATTTAGTTGTTCCCAATTTATTAACTGTGGTGTATTTCTCTCGGGTTTGTGTGACTTTTTATGGAAATCACTTTATATTCTTATTCTGGTGTAACTGTATTTTATTCTGAAGGCATGTTTAAATACAATTGAATTAAAATTATTGAATTAAAACAATTTAAAATTTAAACAATCAACTCCCCCCAGCTGACTGCGGTAAAATCATCAAGTATTGACCAGTCTACGGCGATAAAAAGGTTGAGGTACACTGTTTTAAAAGAATGCTGAATTGAACTTGAATGTCATCTTGGAAAAAGGTTCAAATTAACAATTCTAAATATAGAAGGAATACATAACCATTGAAGTTAATGCAGGTCATAAATTTTTAAGTTAAAATGTTATTGTTTATTCTACTTCATGGCTTGTCTACTTTGTATTCTGCAGTTATGGAGAATACTCAGATTTTATAATTACTTTTTTTTTGTAGTGCTTCAATTTGTATACCGTATTTTATTCTTCAGTATAATTGTATTTTGTTTTAAAGTGTTCAATTCATGGGATAAAATAAGTAATTACAATAAAATTCTAAAAGTTGATGTTCTAATTAGTTTTTTTTTTAAAACATTCATATCTTGTAATTTTGAATACTTTCTCTCTTTTTATGTTTTTGATTATCAAAAGTATAGTATTAAAAACCTTCACAGATTTTAATTGAATTGTTATTTGTTGATGTTTTAATCATATTTTATGGCTATATTTTTTTTTAAGATGGAATTTCAGTTAGTTATGTATTTTTAATCTGTAGATTTGAACAAATGGCATTTTTTTAAAAAAATAAAATATTGACCAATTTATTTTTTCTTCTGGAATAATGCTCATTCCACACTTTCTGAGTTTCGCTAAGTAAGTGTTCCTGACACATAATAAAAAAAAAACAACTTTTTTTTAATTAATTTTCCATTAAAATTATTTACAGTATTAGAAGTTGTAATAGCTTGGAATTTATTTTAGCAGGAATTATATTAAAATAATTATAAACTTTAAATACTAATGTGACTGACTACATTCAGAACCATGACTTTGAAAAAGCATATAAATGAACAATTTTTTCATGTTTAGTATCTCCTGAATTAGAATACTCATATAAAATTGTTTTAAGAACATAGTTATGAGAAAAATTGTTTAAATGCTATATCTTGGCAAAAAATGAAGGAATAAGATATTCAAAACATTCTCGTTCTATGAAAAAGGCTTTTATAATAATATTTTACCCATATGTATAGCTAAGACTTCTGTACACAACCTGAACTAGAATTTTTGAAACATTCACATTATTTTTAGAGTTATGAGTAAATTAAATAATAACCAGTGTATTATTGAAAATTCTCTGCTTTGATATATCATATTTACTCGAATCTAAGTCGCACCCCAAATTCTCAAAATGTTTTTGTGAAAAATTGCTGTCATCGATTCTAAGCCGCATCCCCAATTTTCTAAAAGTTTTTGAGAAAAAATAAAAAGTTGTGTAAAAGGCTTATTGATATTCGGTACTTCAGAAATTTTTAAAAAAGTTTTTGATGAGAAATAATAAGAAGCTAATAATTACTTTATTTTACCAATATTAAAAACTTTCAAATGCATACATGAATTTATAATTGCTCTAACCGTCAGCATCATGTTTCGAATGTGATTCGTCACTCCCAGTGGCACAACTGACTTCGGAATGGGTGCCGGCGTTGTCATTTTCCCACATGGTTTCGTCTTGCGTGTCATCAAATGCATTTGTTTTGTGAATAAAAGAATGTGTTTTGAAGAACAGTTTAGAATTATTAAAGACTGTTGATCATTTACAACCAAAAATTATATCATTTTGCTTACGCCATCGATGTATATTTGTTTCATTCGTGTCAAATTTTCAGTGACTACTGTTCTCTTTTCGTTTCTTTTTCTGCATATAAAATTGTCTCCATTTTCATACTTGCGTCATAGTGAACTTGTCTTGATGCTATTACCGATATCTTTGATGTTTAGGTGATTAAAAGAAATCGTATATACAAAAAAAAATCTCCTAAATACGAGCAGACAGCGATGTTTAGGATTGACTGAATACTGGAGACAAACTGCGGAATAGGATAAATCATCGATATAAGTGGCCAGAATGGCCAGCTACATTTTTTCCTTTTGAAAGGGATGGAAACAGTGGCGTAGCGTGGGCTTTCGCCGCCTGGGGCCGACTGGAAATGTGTCGCCCCTCTATTTTAATTAGCCAAGAATATTAGTAAAAGAAAAAAAAAAACAGCTTTAAATTTTTTTATTGATTAAAAATGCACTTTCCGTGTTTTTTTCTTAGCAAAATCTTTTATACAATTGTCAATAGCAATATGTATGTCATGTTCAATTTCTCTCCAGAATAGCTAAATTTGTTAGCCTTAACGTGGACATAGTCGATCTGAGATAATTTTTGATCAATTTTAGCTTAGAGAAGCTTCTCTCGCAACTGGCATTACAACTTTTTTACAGCCTGGTTCTGTTGCCGCTACGAAAGCTTGTAGACGTACGCGCTCAAGTTGGAATTCGTCTTTATTAATGTCTTGAGGAGCTTGATCTAAGTTAAGTTCGTCCATGCTCAATATCACTTCGGGCCTAAAAAAAAAGCAGATTTTTGCACTAGATTCTGCAGTTGTTGGAATCTTTCTCGAATTTCAGCAGGTACTCTGTCTATTGAAGAAAAAATTGTTAGCCTCAAGTCATCTTCTTACGATAAATGAACATCTTTACTTCCGTCGCCAAATATATGCTTCCTCCTGATTCGTCTTGGGGGCTCAAAAGAAATTTCAAGCTCTTCACATAAACTTTTAGCATATATTAAAGCGTCATCCACGAATTCCTCTCGGTTTGCTGCAATACGGTCTGCAAAGCACTTTTTTTTTTAAAGTATATTGATGGATATTTAGTTCCTCTGTTTGCAAATAATTATGAGCATCACAGTACCGGTTGCCAGAAGCTTAAGTAACATAAAAATGAATGCGATAATAAACTTCCTGCATCTGTGCGTGTATTAAAGCTTTCACTCATTTCCATCACTTTCGTCGCGTGGGTGCGATTTGGAGTTTGAAATATTTTTTGAATTTAAATATCATGGTGCTTGTGCCGCTGCCCCTTTTCGTATGCCATCCGGGGCCATGGCCCCTCTGCACCCCCACGCTACGCCACTGGATGGAAATTCAATTTTCCCCAGACAACATATTTTTTGCCTTCGTTTCTGTAGCATTAACACTGGAAAAATAGTACGGTTTAGATTCAAGTAAATACGGTTTTTAAATTGACCCCTAAGAGGTTCCCCGTTTTTGAACTATTAGCCCTTCCTTCCTTCCTCAATGGCACGATAACCCAGGATGGGCCTTGGTCTTCATAAGGTTGTCCTGTTCTTGGCCTGACTTTTTCAGTTTTTGACATTGATAGTTTTAAGATCTTTCTCTTGGCAATGGATCCACCTGTCTTTCTTTTTTCCAAGTACCATATGGTCTGGCCACAAAGATCTTTTTTGTGATTCGAATGTTGTCCAATCTTATCAGGTGTCCTGCCCATTTTAACCTTTGTATTGCAATGAATTTAACAACATCTGGTTCTTTACAAATTGTATGAATTTCGAAATGGGTTCTTCTCCAAATGTTATCGCATTTAAGCCTCCAAAAATACTTCTAAGGACTCTTTCAAGTATAGTAAGAGTCTCTCTCTCGGTCATTGCCCACGTTTCTGGAACATATGTGAGAACGGGCCTTATCAATGATTTGTAAATGAGTAGTCTTGTTTTACTGCTGATGATATTAGATTTTAAATATTTTTGAAGTCCATAAAGACATCTGTTGCCAGCAGTGACTCTATTGCGAACCTCTGGGGGTTCAGAGCCTAATAAAAGTATCTGAAACCATTGACAGGTTGGAATCTGTATTTGTTTTTTCAAAATAAGGTTTATTAAAACTTGTACTTGATATGAATTTGCTTTTTTTCTGGTTTATGTGGTTAGATGCATTTCATTTCCTTCCTCTTCCTAATAAAAAGAAAAAGCCTGTTTAAGTGCATCAGGTGACAACTATGACAATGTTGTCGGTAAAAGCAAAAATCTGTACTGATTTATTAAGAATGGTTTCTCTAGTATTAATAGTCTTTCATAATCTTTTGAAGAGTAAGATTAAAAAGGAGGCCAGCTTGTGTATCTCTTTGTCTGAGGCTGAAAGACAATAGTTTATCCCTACAGACTTGAAATTAAGTAGGCATTTTCCTTTCATGGAATAGGCTCTTTACAAAAAGGGTTTTGTGGAATTCGACCATTGTTGCGCGGGGTTAAGGAAAGTTTATAAAAAAAAATCCTGTTTTTGAATCGTTAGACCCACTTGAAATTTGGCAAGCATATTTCTTTTGCTGACTAGAGATCCACTAAGAACGGATTTTACCGAGGTCGACTCCCATGAGGGAGGGCAGCAAGGAAATTAGTGGGGCGTATAGATAAAAAAAAAATTCTTTCTTGTTTTCCAACTACTAGATTTACGGTAATGAACTTTGGTATGCATGTTTCTTTTGTTGAATTGAAATCGATAAGATCGGGTCTTACGGAAATCGACTTTCAAGGAAGGTATGGGGTTTATTCATAAAGAAAAGTTTCCATTTTTCAACTATTATATCTAGATTTGAAATTTGGCAAGTATGTTTATTTCGTTGATTGGAGATGCACTTAAAGTGGCTTTTGCGGAAATCCACTTTTGGGGAGGAGGTTACGGGAGTGTAAGAGGTAATTCTGCAACAATTATAGAAATTAAAGTGCTGTCCCTTTTAAATCCAGATAGATCAAACTTATGATGTCAATAAAACACGCACGCACACTGTGTGCGACGGGAAAAAATCCCAATCCTAAGAAAAAAGGAATGTAGATGAATGAAATTTGGACAAGTCTAATTAACATGTTTAATGCGTTTATAACGGTTGTGTGAGGGCGAGCGTTATCTGTTCTTTTGAATGCTGTTCATGAATGGCAGTACTATAGGTTGAATAACCAGACTGATGTACAAATGGGAAGTCGTCTTGTATGGGATAACCGCGAGAGTGCGTATGTTGTCAAAGGAAATTGCTCCCCAGACCATGACTCCAGGTGTAGGTCCAGTGTGTCTAGGCCGCTGACGCTTTGGTTGCAAGCATTCCCATGGCCTCTTTCTAACCAACACACGGCCATCGCTGGCACCAATGCAGAACCGGCTTTCATTAGAAACCACTGCAGATCTACACTCCGTCCTCCAATGAACTTTAGCTTGACACCACTGGCGTCGCAAACGGCAGTGGCTTGGAGTCAGTGGAATACACGCTACAGGGCGTCTGGCTTGGAGCTGCCCTTGAAGTAACCGATTTCTAACTGTTCGTTGTGTCACTGTGGTATCAGCTACAGCTCGAATTTCTGCCGCAGACGCTGTATGATGCGCCACAGACGTACACCGAAAACGTCAGTCTCCCCTCTCAGCCACGCGATCGCCCGGGACCCGGTCTTCTTGAGGCAGTACCATCACTTGACCACTGCTTTCAACAATCATGCACAATGGTATTACACGACCGCGTTCAAACTCTGTGAGCTGTTGAGAATGGCTTCTTCGTCTGTAACGGTAACGATTATACATTTACGTGGAATCTTAGAGATTATCCACTCATCATAATAAATTGAACAGAGAAGAATTTGTTGAAGTTGCATATAAAAATAAAAAGCAGTCCACATTAAATGCAGCGCAACAACGCTGGTGGAGGGGTGGGTGGAATCCACTCTCCCAGTTGATTTAGTTTCTGTTTCGCTTTCATAGGAAAACGAAGAGAAAATGACGTCACATCTCCATGACAGCAAAGCCCATCTTTCAACCGTCTGCCGCATCTCAACGGAACGAGGAGAGAAGGGATATATTTCTATAATAACAAGGATTAAGAGAATAATATTTTTAAGTCCGTTACACGCTACCTCTAAGATAACTGCGTGTGGTTATTGAAAGGAAGTTTTAAATAACCACTTGGAAGAAAGTAAGAAAAGGTAGAGGAGTTTGAAATAAGATCATGAGGGGTGAAGTTGCCACACTAAACGCGATCAAAAACTTGCATGGCGCGGGGGAGGGGAATAATTAGAGTGAGTGAAGTCTTGCAAAGGAAGACAACTAGTGTAACAATAAAGCTCATAATTTTTTAATTCGTATCAAGACATTCTCATCCTTTTCAGAGCTGGGAAGTGTTGATACAAGTGATTAAGAACTGCTCTAGGTCTCTTAGAAGAGCTAGGAATAGAATTGTCGTAAGCCGGGATTTCTCTGATAGATTCATTTGAAATCTGTGGTAACCGGTTGAAGAAATTTTCTGATTGCTTTTTGATGAAATCAAGAAGCGGCGGAACATTAAGATCTTTATGCAAGACTTCAGGCCTGACAAACCAAGGTGCGTTTGCTGCTCTACGCAGTTGAATGTTTTGAAAAGTGTGCAATCTTTTCAGGTGAGTAACTGCCGCCCCTGCCCAGATGGGAGAAGCGTACAACATGATGGGGCGAAGAATGGCTTTGTATAATAGAACCTTGTGCCTTAATGCGAGCTTGCTCTTGGGAGAAATCAAGCGATTTAGAGTGCTTCTCATTCCAGCCGCCTTTTGGTGGGCGAAACGGATGTGTTTAGCAAAGTTTAATTTAGTGTCAAGTATTAAACCAAGGTACTTATATTCAGTAACCCAGGGGACAGGCTGATTAAAAATGTTGACATGCGGGAGGTTTCCGATGGCTTCTTCGTCTTTTTAAAGACATTCTTAGCTAACATCAAATTAATGTGTCAAATTTCGCAGACAAGTTATGTTTAGAAACTTTACAGCACGCATTTAAAGCAACTCTGATTTGTGCAAGTTCTGAGTGTCGCTATTAGCACCACACTTAAGCGCGAGACACGTAAAATTCGAACCAGTCATCTTTCAGATGTATAAACACACCTACCAAATTTCGTTTATCTAACACGAATCTTTCTTGGTGTTGGGATTCCCCCCCCCGTCTGTGTGTGTATATATATATATATACACACAGTCGGACCTCTATATAACGAAGTCGCTAAATCCGGGAAAAAGTTCGTTATATGGAAAATTCGTTATATAGAGTTTCATCTCTTAATGTACTTTATAAACCATATAAAACAAATTTTAAATTCATAAACACTATATTAAAAAAAAAACTATTCTCACCTTTTTTGAAAAAAATTAATATATGTTTATTTTATACATCTTACCCATCAAAAAAGAAAGAAAAACTGCAAGAAAAACAAGAAAAAAGGATGTTGAAGAACTCACTGTATTTTCAATATTAAGAAAATAATTTTATACTAAAATTAATGAATTTAAGGACATTTTATAATTTAAAGCTTACAAGTAATATTAAACATACATTATTTTATAATTAAAACACACGGGAACAACTTCACTGAGGGTGAAAGAGGATATCAAAGATATTTCTAGTGAACTGGGCAATGAAGGTTAAAAGTTGCACTTCTTGGATGAAATGTCCAGAATTCTATTGCTCTCGGCGAGTTAGGTACCTAATAAAACCAGTTCAAGATGTATGACCACCATAAAATGTGTTGAGAGAGAGAGAATAACTTGAAATTTTTTCAAAAATAGGGAGAAAAAAAAATGAATCACAAAAGAAAAAGTTCGTTATATAGAAAATGTACTTCGCTATAGAGAGGTCATTTTACGAAGCAAATCGTGAAATGTTCAAGGTTCCTGGAAAAAGTTCGCTCTATAGAAAAATTTGCAATATATAGAGTTTTGTTATTCAGAGGTTCGACTGTATATATATATATATGTATATGTGATCAATCTCCAGCCCTTTATGTGTCAGTTGGGGGTAAACTTCCTACCAGGACAACTCAACCCACATCCCTCATAAGTACTTTGACTTCTACTTCGGCGGACTTACTGAAAACACGTGAACGAACGACTGATTCGCTGTTGAACGACGCTGAAATCGGACTTGTCTCTGTCATTTGCTTGGACTGTTTTGCTGAACAATGGAATAAAATATATGATAAAGATTGACAGGAGAAATGCAAAATGCAGCCGTTTAAGAATTACTCCAATACATGTTATATATATATATATATAACAGTATATATTCATATAACATCATGGAATACCAGTAAAGCGGGCGGGTTACAGCAAGTATTGAAATAAAACGGGTATACTAGCTAAAATAAAAATGAATTTTATACTTTTATTTGTTCACTGTTTTGTTTATGCTGCATATTTTAGTTCTGCTATGTATCAATATTCTAAGCTTTTGATATTTTTTTAAAAGTAAAATCCCTAATCCTTCTTATTCGTGTAATTTTTTTTATCGTTGCAGGAATATATATATATATAGTGTATACACATCAAAAGTCATGGCATATTATGATTTGTTGGTGCAATTACGAAACCATTATAAAGAACTTTTCCCTTTTTTTTAAAACTTTGTTCTCTGGATTTAATTTTGAACTTAAGAGATTTTTTCTGAAATTTGTTTTAGTGTATAGGGGGTATAAAAGGGGGAGTTTGAAAGAGGGGTGGGGTTGGAAGTAATGAAATTTTCCATCCATGATAAATCATCTGCAATCTGTTATGCAACTCGTGCAGGGATGTCATTGATATTAAATATAGGGTAGTAATAAATGGCCTTTTAAAATAAAGTCCTTTTTAAAAGGTATTCTAACATGTTCGTTTTTTTATGTTAACCACATCAATATCCAAATTGTTTGAAAATAAAAACTACTTGGATGTCGTTTTAAATACGGGCATATGATGCAGTTTGCTTTTTTTCCATTCTTTACACGTTACATTTTATTTTCTTGCTAGATATTTATTTGTGGCAGACCTATTTTATGAAAATCATTTTATTGTTTTGTGTTATTAAACATTACACAATTTTCAAAGGGTCAAAAAGTGCGTTTCGGTTTAAAAATACAAAATGTTGAGCAGTTTTAAAAAAATTAATTATTTGTCTTGCTTTAAAATAATTCCGTGTTTGTATTGTTCCATTTAATTTTATCCCAGTTTATATAAACTTTAAATGGAACCGTTAGTCTGAAAAAAGTATTTAATGCTATGATTTAGACGCACCAAGAGTCTATGTTATTGAATAACTTTGTATACAATCGGGCCCCGATTTAACGAATCCCTATTAAACGAGTTTCGCGTTTTAACGATTTTTTTTCCTTTTCCCCAACGGAGATAAAGGCAAATAACGAATAATAAACCCAAAATTAAGGAATTACATCAACAACCGAATACATTTTTTTTTATTAGTTTGCAGCATTTTATTACTAATAAAATGCTGCAAACTAATAAAAAAATGTCTAAAATGTTAGTCAGCACAGGTGTCGTTCTCGTCACTTGACTATAGTTAAAAATTACGACGTCTGTCGTCAAAAGCCCTCGAGTAGCTGAACAGGGCGACGTTGGTTTAGCGCGGTTGCAAATCTCCTAAATAAACAAGTAATATAAAAAAAATTTTTAAGTCAATTCCTACTTTGAATGTATGAATAGAAGTATTTTGTTAACGATTGAAAATTTGAACAAGATATATATACAGTGGGCCACAAAAGTGTTCGTACACTTGCAATTTCTTATCAAATTTAATGTTTTCGACTAATAAAAATTAATATATTGTAATTGTAATTTTTTTATGATATCTGCAACTTATTCTTAATGGAATGACATAATTAATTTTTTAAAAATGGTGTAACTATTTTTTTAAAAAATTAATAATCAAAAGCTACTAAAAATTACGCCACAAAAGTCTTCGTACACTTAACAAAAATCTCAACTTAGCTTTAAATATTGTATTTCTTTCTTAATTTAGTACTTAGTAGGATAGGTTTTAGTGCCCACAACCACTTTTAAGTAACTTGGTATAGATTTAATCAGTTTTTTCTAAATTCTGCATCGATTTTCCCCCATTCTTCTGTGATTATTGTTTCTACTTCACATTTTATGTTTATTTGTCTTTTTACATCAAAATCTCACTAAATATGTTCTTCTGGGCTAAATAAAGTGATTGAGGGGTGTTTTCATAATTTGGGGACAGTTATAGAGACACCAGTGGCGTACATTGAGAGCAGTGCGCTTGGCGTCATTACCCTGTTAGAAAATGAAGTCGTCTCCAATATCCAAATTTCGCGCGGATAATTTAAAATTTCTCTTTAAAATTTTTAAATAGAGCTCATGATTCACAATATCAACAAAAAATACCAAATTACCTGGTTCTGTGGCCGATTAACACCCCCACGCAAGGACACTTCCACCTCCATGTTTTATTCATCCAACTAGATTCTTGGGATTAAGTGTCAGAAAATTCAAACTTGACAGCAAATTGATTGGGATGACAGATAATTCAATATTTTTGGTTCCAATGGGCCTATAATAGCTTGTAAATGAAAAAGTAAGGAGTTTAATCCCATGAATTTGAGTGGAACAAGATCTCCTCCACCTCTATGCTTCAGCATTGAAGTGAATGTGTTCTGGCTTTGGGGTGTAAATTGGCCTCAGAATTAGGTAATTTGGTACTTTTGGATGGTATTGTGAATCTCTTTAAATATTTTAAAGAGAAATTTTAAATTATCCGCGCGAAATTTGGATATTGGAGACGACTTCATTTTCTAACAGGGTAATGACGCCAAGCGCACTGCTCTCAATGTACGCCACTGGTGTCTCTATAACTGTCCCCAAATTATGAAAACACCCCTCAATCCCTTTATTTAGCCCAGTAGAACATATTTAGTGAGATTTTGATGTAAAAAAAAAAAGAAAACATGACAAATAAACACAAAATGTGAAGTAGAAACAATAATCACAGAAGAATGGAGGAAAATCGATGCAGAAATTATAAAAAACTGATTAAATCTATACCAAGTTACTTAAAAGTGGTTGTGGGCACTAAAACCTATCCTACTAAGTACTAAATTAAGAAAGAAATACAATATTTAAAGCTAAGTTGAGATTTTTGTTAAGTGTACGAAGACTTTTGTGGCGTAACTTTTTAGTAGCTTTTGATTATTATTTTTAAAAAATAGTTACACTATTTTTAAAAATTATATGTCATTCCATAAGAATAAGTTGTCAGATATCATAAAAATTACAATTACAATATATTAATTTTTATTAGTCGAAAACATTAAATTTGATAAGAAATATATATAAGTGGCCCACTGTGTATATATATATATATATTATTATTATTATTAATTATATACAACACAATCAATTTCTAGTTTCAAAAGATTCAGAAATAATAAATAACTATGAACATTTTACTAAATATTGCTTAAATCAGAAATACCCAATTAATCTTATTAATAGTTATTTGAATAAAGCAATTCGAAATAGTAACGATTAAAATTCCTTAGAATAATAATAGTTTATTACTATATATTTATCATTTTTCATAGTTATAGTTACTTTCTTATTTTAATATTAGATAAAATTAATTATGATTGTTGTATTCGTATACAACTAGTGTCACTAACGTTATGGTAGTTTGTAAACTCTCTTTTAAATTTTTTATTCTTTTTAATACTTTTGTGTTAAGTGCTACATTTCAGCCATTCACGTACTTTGAATCTGCATTTGGGTCCAGAATCTGGCAATAACTTATTTATTGCACTCAGATTTAGTGCGGGCTCTGCATTTTTAAGTGCAATTTTTAGGTAAGTTACCTCTATATTGTAATGGATTTAGATATTCCTATCCATTATTTTTAGTATATTCAACCCCACTTTTTTTTATATAAATTATTTTATATATAAGCTGTCCTAAGTAACAAAATAATTTCTATTCATCCATTCAAGTTCAAATACATTTTTTTAAAACTTGTAGTAGATGACACTTGATGTTAGTACAGTTTTTTCAAATTAATTCATTCATTAAATTTTATTCTTTAATTTTAAATTTATTCCACGTTATTTCTGACGAAGTTAGAACTAGTTGCTACAGAGGGCGCCAGTAGGTTTTTCTAACGAATTTTTTCTTGGCTTCAAATACTTATTTTTTTTTTCTTCCACTGAGTTCAAATACATTTTTTTAAAATTTGTAGTGGATGACACTTGGTGTAAAAACAGTTTTTTCAAATAGTAATTCATTAATTAAAAAATTTCTTTGTTGACCTAAGTAGAAATTTACTTTAAAATATATATATTTTTTATTTTCCTTGTTTATATCTCATTAAATTTATATGGAACACATTGAAAATCTCACCGGCGTCTCTTTTTTAATTAATGCATTTAAACCTCTAAAGTTTATTTTATTACAGCGCAATATATTGAAGTCACGATGTCGTTTATTTTATTATTCTGTAATCAAATCTTTTTCGAAGTGCTGGTTTTCCGAATCCCCAAGGAAATCATACCCATCCACTCCGAACTTATGCATGAATCGTTTTGTGTGCGAGATTTCGAAAAATATTATTTTTCATAATTCCCCCCTGTTCTTCCCTTTTATAAGCTCATGCCGAGTGCCTCTGTCTCTCTGCGTACATGCAGGGAGCTGTTAAATTGGCTGTATTTAATTACTCGTTGGTCTAAACCCCCCATGCTTCTAACTGGGGATTGTACGATCCCTTACTTTTAATTTAACGTCCGGAACGTCGTAAATTCGTTATTCATTCCCCTTGCGAAGTTCCTTCCTAAGAATCTTTTGTCAGGAAAAAGATGAAAACATTTTTGAATGAAGGGACTCCCCCCGTTCGAAAATCTAGAGAATTCTACCCTTCCTTCCTTCCTTCCATCATCTTTTCCGCGTTCCATTTTTCTGCCATTTTTTTTTTTTATATAAAAAGAAGGAAAACGTTCTACTCGTCTTTTTCGGAGAACAACAAAAGGGACGCTTTTAAACTGTTTTCGTATGGGTTCGAGAGTAATGAAATAATAAACAGGATAATAACAATGATGATAGTGGCAACGGTGGTGAAATATTAGGAAGGGAAAAGTCTTTTCCCCTCCACATCTTTGTTGTCTAGGGAAAAACAATTTTCTTTGGGTCCGCGGAATATTCGTCTCACGTCTTGCCAACGACTTTAGCTCGAAAAATATTCGACGTGGAAAATGAAGTGAAGGGAAATGCGTGCTCTCGGATGGGTTTGGGAATTAAAATCGTTTGCAATTTTTCTTGGGCATTTTACTTTATTTATTATTATTATTATTTTGGTTGCTACATTCTTATTTGTATTCAGTATGGTTTTTAAACTTTGAAGTTTCTGCTAATAATTCAAGGGGATCCTTATTGTGGATTTTAATGACTCATACTGGCCCATTGTTCAAAATATTTTTTAAAAAGCTCGACTGCTTTTATTTCCATAATATTTTATTTATCTCTATTCTCTCAATTAAGGAGACACAATACGATTCAATTGACAAAAATCGGTCAAAAAATCAAACCTAATTATTTAGCCTAAATTATTCTTTATGTATAACCTCACAAAATTTGAAAGCCCTAAACTTAAAAAACGCAGAATTATGATAGCTTTTACGTTCGTTTTTATTCACATCCCTGGGGCAATTCAAAACTGTAAACTTATTTCAGAAAAATAAAATAACTAGTTTGTCTTCATTTAAAATGCTAAGACCTTTTTTTCTATTGTGCCTAATGCTTTGAATTTTTTTTACCTATTGTTAATAGTACATGTAACAAAAGTTAGTATGCATTTTTGAATCAAAGCAATACTTATTTTTTTTAAAGTAATTGAACTCAGAATTTATGCATTTTTTAAGGAATTTTCAATAAGCATTCAAAAAAAGAAGTATTGTAAGAACACCAATCATGTTATTGCAAAACCCATATCAATTTTTGTTATACATAGTTTGACGTACTTGTAAATCAAATTTCATGCGTGTACGTAAGTTTTTGTAGGAGTAGCATTTTAAATTCACAAATTTTAAGTTTTCGCCTTAAAATATTAAATTACTAGCTTTTTATGAAATTTTGAGCACAAAATCTGTTTTACATAGTATACACACACAGGAGGCAACCAAAAATATTTTAAAAATCATTAAATTAAAATTTTTTGAGTAAATCGTATCCATGTCCCCTCCCCTTAAACGAAGGGTGACCTGTATATCGATGAACTCTCATAATGGAATGTTCTGAGAAATACCTTCAAAAGACGGAGAAAAGAAACAATTAAACAAAACCTGTTTTTTCTTTCTCTTTTGAAACCTGTATTATCAAGATTAAATGTATATGTTACCGTTAAAGTGTGGAATCCGTTATTTCATTAAATAACTAGGTGTTTCATGAAATAACTGGGCCAGTCAGTTAAAGTATATAATGGATGAAAAATGTCATACTTTACATAGTTATTCTATGAAAAGACTAGTTTATTCTATAAAATAAATAATGGTGGACCGTTAAAGTGAAAAATCAACTATTTCAAAGTTGTTTTATGAATTAATTGATCATAAATAGCTAAAACCTCTTGAAAAATACTTTTTATCCCTATTGCGGATGATTAATTGATAAATAATAATTAAAATTACATGATATACACTCTATAACACTCTAACAACTCTATAAAGATGCACCAAGAAGGAGTTGCCCGATTGTAATGAAATTTCGTATTCAAAGACATTTGCACCGAACATGCAAATGATTAAAATTTGGTGCACAATGAATGAATAGCGGGAACTACTACAGCGCATCGGAACTGCGCACTCAGCAGGTGTCTATAAGAAGCGATTTTCGATATGATGGTCAAAATTTCTATTGCATTGCTATTTAGGATACCTTTCAACGACTGAAAAAATGACTCGCCGGACGATTCGAGCTCATTACGAGCAATTGTCAGAGTTTGAAAGAGGTCGTATCATTGGATTGAAAAAGGCAGGTTAGGCAAATCGGAGAATCGCTCGTTATATGGGCCGAAGCGATACGTCCATTAGTAGATGCTGGCAAGAATGGGTGGACAATGGCTGATTTCAGCGTCCTGATGGTAGCGGTCGACCGAGGGTCACATCAGATAGTGACGACAGATTGATTGACATGTCAGCTGTCACAGCGCTTGATTCATCGTTTTCAACCATCGGACGTGTGACGCACACACAAGTGTCCACCATGACCATTTACAGACGGCTGACTGAGCGAAATTTACACTCTCACTGACTGCTGCGCCAACTGCCACTTACACATGCACACTGTCGAGCCAGATTACTGTGGTGCTTGGCTCGATGAGGTTGGAATCATGTTGACTGAGGACGTATAGTGTTTAGCGACGAATCCCGCTTCCAACTGTGTCCTGATGATCATCGAAGGCGTGTCTGGAGACGCCCAGGCTAGCATGCCGTTCCTGCTTTCACTATCGCACGTCACACAGGCCCTCAACCATAAGTTATGGTCTGGGGTGCCTTTTTTTTGACAGCCGGACTCCTTTGGTCGTCATTAGAGGCAACATGCAGCACAGCAATATGTCGATGACATTCTGAGAACTGTTTTGCTACCATTCCTTTTGAAGTACCCTGGCCTTATTTTTCAGCAAGATAATGCCAGACCACATACGGCACGTGTTGCTATGAACTCTCTTATAGCTTGTCAAGCACTTCCTTGGCCAGCCAGATCGCCAGATTTCTCTCCAATCGAGCCTATCTGAGATATGATGGGAATGCGACTGTTTCTACCAGGGAATGCTGACGACCTGGCTCAAGAATTGGAGAAAATTTGGCAAGAAATACTGCAGGAGACCATTAGGGTGCCTTATCACTCTATGCCATGTCGTGTGGCAGTTTGCATCCGGTCCAGAGTTTGGTCAACACCTTATTGAGCTCGTTATTTTGTAGCTATGTAACTCTGAAATAAATCATTCAATTTTTCTGAAATTTTATTCATTTTCTATTCTATGCATAATCTTTCGACCCACCAATTTTTTTATCTATGGGACAACTCGTTCTTGGTGCGTCGTTTTTTATGTTATACGAGCGTATTTAATTATTGCTCATATTGCTAACATTAGTTAAACAGAAAGGAGAAAAAGAATATGCTTTGCATCTGGCACACAATGAACTTTTTACCACTTGAACTTCAAGGATATCATAATGCTGGAGTTACTAATAGTCACGTAGTACTTTTTTCTGTGCTGTTTTGGCGCTTTTTATTTCTGCTATCAAAGTTAATAATTTTTCATGAGTAAGTGTAGCGCTTTTTTCCTTTATCCCACGCTTATTTAATAAAGATTCAAATCTCTCGCATTGAATCTCCCTTATTTACAGGTTAGTCTTCCATTTGTGCTGCTGAGGTTGAAAACAAGTTGCAAAAGTATTTGTTCATAATCCAAAATGTAAAACGATAACATATATATACACCGCCTAAATTCTGCGTTTAAAAGAAATGGGATGCAGCGTACACACACACGTCATTGCAAAGCAGCTAGAACCGGTTCAAAGAACTTTCGAGTGCTATATTTTATACTTTTAACGATCAAGTAATCGTTATTCTATAGCAGGGGTGGCGAACCTTTATGGATCAACGTGCCATTTTTTCTAAAAAAAGTGTTTAATGAGGTATAGACGTGCCGTCGAATAATTTTGACTTGTGATTATTGGGAAAATAATAAAACTAAATACTAAGAACACAAAACTTTTTATTTACTACGAAAAAATACCTTTTGCACTGTATGGTTGTAAATGTTTTAGTTATATGTGTAATTCAAATTAAAGTAACATTAGTGTGACTTCTGTTGCTGCAGATTGGATGACATATAACTAATTAATTTCTTTTGGTAGAACGCATGCTGAATTGGAGTCATCTGCCAAATGGTTTTTAAGTAATTAATTATTTTTGCTGTCGATCACTTTTTTGACAAGAGGATTTGTGATTTGTTTCAAAATGCCGTTTTACAGACGATGTTCTGCATACCACTATTCCAGAACGTAAAACACACACCACTTTGTCGCCTTTACTAATAATGCCATATTTCTAGATTAACCGAATTTGATATTCACTTTTACATTTACTATCTTGCTCTTTTTATTCCTTTGCAGAACTAACCATGTTAAATAACGCTTAAAAATCATAAAAATAACACAAATAAACTTTAAAATACATTTGATACAAGAAATTGACTATGCTATATGTAGACAAACTTTGCATCATAAGCAATTGTATTCCACGACGTAACTAAGGCAAAACAAAGGAGTGTGCTCCCACCGCACCGCGACAGATCACTCGCGTTTGTTCGTAATATTACATGGTGAACTTTGTTATTTTGAAATAAAATGCAAACCATTTTGATCGCTGGCGTGCCCAAAATATTGTGTCGCGTGCCATGAATGACACGCGTGCCAGTGGTTCGCCATCCCTGTTCTATAGAATATCTAGATAAGGGGAGTTGGAAACCTCTCTCTCTATATTTTAACTGACCATGTTAAAGTGACTGTTTTCGGTGTACTTTTTCTCAAAATCTGTTATATGTACATGCTTGAAATTTTTCATACAATTAAAGTACACCTTTCTTATTATAGCGAAATGAGCTTTTAGCTAATTTTGAATTTTTTAATAATTTATGAAATATTTTATCAAACATTGCGAAATTTGACCCATTTTTCACATAAAAAATTGGTAAAAAAATAAATTTTGAGTTTTTTACAAAAAGCTCATTTCAGTATATATTAGCCATCATTATAAATATATCATAAAAAAATTACATACCTATGAACAGTAGTTTCTCAGAAAAAGTCCATCGAACATCAAAATTTACATTTTGAGATAAATTGATTTTAATGTATACAGTGAGACTTCTAATCGGCTAGGAAATAAAAAAATAAAAGGCTCAATTTACAATAAAAGATACATGTTTTGGTTTATATCAGACTTTCAACTTTTAAAAGCAAAAATGAAGTACTTTGTTTACATTTTTTGTGCCATTCAAATCGGCGTGGCCCAGTTTCAACGATTATTTAAAAATAGGTTTTAAGGGCTTCTAATTATCCTAGAGGTATTTTTAGAAAGGTTGAAATCTATACAATTTGAAAATGTAAAAATCTCAAATTGTCAAAAAAATAAGATTTTAGCTGGAATCGGTTCAAAGAACTTTCGATTGCAATACTTCGTACTTTAACTACCAAGTAATCGTTATTCTACAGAATACCTGGTTAAATCGTAGAATTCAATAATTTTATACACTTGAACTGTCTTATCCAGTTGTTTCATGAAATACCTAGTTATTCTATGAAATAACGGATTTCACACTTTAACAGTAACATTTAAAAAAATAATAATACAGAAGCCCATTCGAGGAGAAAAAGTTGTGTTAAAATTATAAAATAAAACTCTTAACTTTTATAACTGTCATTTAGGCTCTACACACTTCACTTTTTTTCTATTCTCTACAGTAAATATATCTACCAGTTAAGAAGCGCACATTTATTAGGATAAATCCTACTGTAGCTTATTTAACCAATTTCGCCTATCCATTGCCGAGTTATTCCCGTCCTTATATCCGGGGGTTATGGCAACTGCACCACCTGGCCATAACCGCGTTCCAATTTAGTCCGAAAAGGGGCTCCTGGCCCAACGATGTGTGAAGGAACAAGACTTTATACCACATCATTATAGTCAGGAAACATGGGGCGGTTCTGGCCCTAATTAGTAGGGCGCATGCCGTTATGCTAGGGCGCTGGAAGCTCGGCATATTTTCGAACCAGTGATGCGACCACCCTTTCAGATGATCTGCCCTACGATTCTTTTGAAGTCCCCGACGCAATTAAATTATCGAACTTCGACGAAAGTGGAATCGTTGGTCTAAGATGAAGGGTTGAGGAAGGGGGACTCTCCGCTTCCTATGAAGAGTGAGGAGAAATGGAATTTTGGTTTTAAAGTGAAATACGCGACTTTTGACTTTCTCCGAATGTTATTAGTTATCTTGTTGCCACTGAGAGAAGTTGTGTTCGTGTTTTTGTAATTATTTTACTTTATTTACGTCCTTGGGTTGAGATGTTTTGTAAAGATCGTTTGCTTTTCAAAACTCCAGTTTAGGTCGCTGTATGCGTAAAAATATTGTTTGAAGATCAGATATTTTAATTCTATAAGTTTTGAAAGTATGTATCTGGCAATATGAAACTATTCTATTTTTAGAGTTAATTCAATTGTAGAGAGTTGGAATGCAAGGCTGATTTTCGATGGGCAAAAAATGCATGACGGTCACATGATAAATGCAATCACGTAATCTTCATTGAATTCAAAACTGACAATAGACTTGTTGCTCTACTTGTAAAATTTAGATAAAATTTCAAATTTGATATTTGGGTGAAGATGTTCAAATATTCAGTTTCTTCAAAAAGTGTTTCAAAATTAAAACAATTTTTATATTATACGCGTACTTTTAAATTTAGTACGTTTTGTTTACCTAACTTTATTATTGTTGGAATATATGTACTTTAAACGAATGTTTCCTGAAAAAGCAAACGTTGGGAAGAGCGCAATGCATGAACTTGCAAAGGTTCCTTATGCAGGATTACTTATGTGGAGGCTGAGTTAGGACGACATTGTCAGGCTCGTTATCTAGAGCCTTGATAGGTCACAAAAGGTGTGTAAGGCTCCGAGCCAATGCGGAAACTAGGATGAGAGAAAGTGTAGGAGTGTCTATGTCAACTATTTCACGCGGGCCGCATACATAAATTAGTTATTTCACGCGGGCCGCAACATTAGGATAAATGGGGCAGCGGGGGGAGAAAAATGCTTTAAGACCCCAAGATCACAGTGGAAATTTAAAATGTAGAAAAATGATCAAAATATCTCATAACTCCTGTTTTGCATTTTATAATTATCTATTTTTACATTTTTTTTTTATTTTTGTCATTAACACTAAATTAGAAGCATTTAAGAAATACTCCTTCGCAATTTCTGCATCACTAAACGGTTTCATAGGATTACCAATAGTACAACAAACTTCAAAGAATGCCCTTGTTACCGCTGTGATATTACCAATGACAAAACACTTTGTTGCTGTTGCAAAGATTATTCAAGAAACCATATTTATCACCTCTTGAAAGAGATCTTCGAGGAAGAGTGTCATTGAATGAATTATATTTATTGGTATTTTTTAAATACGGCACTATCATGACAAATCAAACAATTACTGATCCATGTTTGTTTTGCACTACAAAATAGTCAACCTCCCAATCGTCTTGGAAACGATTTATTTTTTTCGAATATTTTTCACTTGCAAGATATGAAAGATAGTTAAAAATTAGTTTCACCCATAAAATGGTCACTACTCCAATGTTTGTTATCACTAACTGTAATCGTTCCAAATAGAAAAATAACATAAATTGTTACCCGTACCGTCAGCAAAACGCAAAATTGATATATTTGATTTCTTGACAAAGAATTTCCCACCAAATTTTTAATACAATGTTCTTAAATAAGTAAATTTCTCACAGCAACGGGCCATGACCGGGCCACTTAAAAAGGCTCGATGGACCGCAGGTTGAGTATCGCTGGTATAGAAGCTTCCAGGTTTCTCCTTTTGATGTCTCTTTAAAGATGGAATACGTCACGCCTTTCTAAGCTTTACGTGACGTAGAATAATTTCTGTTTAGACTTAACCGGGATTACTATTCGGCCATTGGTCCTTGTCACCCCTCGTGCGGTGGACTTTGAAGCGGAAGATAGGCGGGGGAACTGTGCCGGTCACCTCTCAGTCGGCTGGATTAAAGAAGGTCAAAGGTTGATTTGCCTTAGAACTTAAGCGTCGGAGTGTCCGGTCTTGGATACTTTCCCACTCGAAACTACGTGACCGTTGAGACGTCATTAGTTCCGTTACATTAAATCAGTCCTTTGGTGGAGACCGCCTCAAACTGATTGGCTGGAAACATGTGATTATGACATCCGTATTGTTTCATCTTGTGATTGCGTTTGTATTATATAGATTATCGTATGACCGTTCAAAAAGGTGCATACTGACTTTTATTATATATCTTTTCTCACGAATTTTTAGTTTTCGATTTCGTATTTTGAAAATAATGATATCGATAGTATATTTCTTTTGGAGAGGGGGGCGGGTGCATCAAATCTTGAGCCCAGATATGAGGAATTAAGACATATGTATTCCATTGGAATTAAACTTACTAATATGCAAAAACATGTTAAATTACATATTTATATAACCATTGAGCACCAAATTACAATTAAGTGCTGTTATTTAAAAGTATAATTGAATATTTTTTTGATTACTCCTACTTGATTATTTAGAAATTATTAAATTACTTGACAAAAAAAGTAAACAGAATAATTAACAATTTTATATATTTCCTTTGAATTGTAGTTTTCTTTGTATATTTTAGTCGATCATATCTTCTGTTCTTGAACTTCTTTGGAGATTGGGGAAGAGGGGGTGAAATAATGTTTCCGTTCTATTTAAACTTACACTTTCTTTCCGTCGCCTTATTCATTTTATTTCACTCTATCGCTCGCCAGAATTCGATTAAATATAATTAAAAAAAAATGTGATATACATATCGGCTGCTTTTCTCTTACTTTCCGATTGTTGGGGTACAGTGAAACAGAAATACTTCCTCTGCCCTCCATCCTAAAGAGTACATTTTATGATTTATGACTGGGAAGGAAGAACTACCTTTTGGCATAGGAGGATATTCATCCTACGCGAGTATCAATATTTGCTGTGAGTTTCGACTCCTGTGTGCACCCCGCAAACGATTCTTACAGTATCGTCTGACCCATTTTTTCTCATTAACACTGCACCACCCTATCTGTCAAGTATGATGGATGTAGAGTAAGTCTCTTCTGCTGTGTGTGCTGAAGTTTCAAATTATTGCGGGTTTTTTTCTTTCTTTTTTTTACCTCGTTCGTGTATTTGAAGTAATTGTAGAATCTTATTGGGCGAAAGAATAATGCTGAAATGTTATCAGTTATACTTTCTTAAGGGAAAAAAAAAGATGTAGATTATTATTTTCAATATGGTAGAGAGAGGATTGAAAACATGAAAGTTGTGAAATTCCACTATTTCAGTGAGTAACGCAACAAACTTAATTTTAAAGCTCTCTAATATCTGTTCTAATGACCATTAATTGCAATTATTATTATTTTTTCAGTTCTGATCACTAATGTATTAACATTTGGTACAATTAATGTTGTTGTTGCTGTCGTTTTTAATGCCCCTAATTTATTGCGGTATAGGGCTAAGATGCAACGCCAGTCGTTATCCGTATCTTTAAGCACCATACAGGGGACAGTAGGATTTAGCTCGGTTCCACTCCAATTTTGAGGGAGAACACCCTGGTGTTGGTCAGGGCCCCACCTCGGTGGCCGCGGTAGCCTAGTGGTCAATGTATCGCATCGTGGCTGTCGTGTCATGAGTTCGAGCCCAGTACCACGAAAGACCCGCAGTGTTCGAGAGCGATCTCAAACGTCCTACCGTTGGTGTGGTGTGGTAGTTAGAAGAGGGGGGATGCCAGCTGAAGTGTCGTCCTCGTCACTTCACCATGATTCAAAATGACGAGGTCCGTTGCCAAAAGCCCTCGTGTAGCTTGACAGTGTGACGTTAATATTCATTCACTCACTCACGCAACCTCTCAGGAGTGATTTCCGTAAAACCCACTCACTCACGCACATTCACGCACACACACACACTCAGGTACTGAGGTGTAGTAGTTCAAAAACGGGAAATTGACCTATTAGGCTCCCGTATCTTCATTAATAGATCTCTACTCAACAAAAGAAACGTGTCTGTTAAATTTTAAGCCTGTTGGGGTCTAATAATTCCGGAGATCTCGTGATGAGGGTTTGAGTGGGTCTTTGTGTGGAGGAAGGATTTAATGAACACGAGGAGGCTCCTTGTTGCTTTCAGTTACAAGACCTTAATATCACTGAACCTTTATGTGAATCAGGGTCGCTTTTCCGCTTATATATGCTAGGCACATGCGTAGGGCGCAAAAGATTTGGAAGCGCTAGAAATTAAAGGGAAAAAAAAAAGAGAGAAAATTTTAAAAAATCACTACCATACCAAATCTGGCAAAGATAGAACGGGAAGGGGGTGCAGTAGAAATAGTGGGGGAGGGGGGGTAACAATTTGAAATGCCTAGGGTGCCATGGAAGTCAAAAACGACCTTTATATGAATATCTTGAGCGACAAGGGAGAGAAGGATTTCTACCCCTTCATCATTAGTAGAAATTTTTTTTATTTTTATCTTTTGTCATCTTTTTTTTGTTTTTTTTTCTATTGCATTTTTTATTGTAATTGTAGGCTTAATGTTCCATTCCCTTTATTTTAAAAATTTCCCCTCTTTTTAAAAGTTATTCTTTCTACATATTATTATGCTTATACTTCTGTTTTTTACTCGTGTGTGTGTAAAGAACGTGTTAGATTGCTTTGACCTATTGCTTTTTTCTTGTAGTAGGTGTCCTCCCATCGTCATAAATGTTATGAAAAATGTTAATGTTAAATGGTATGCTGTGTGGCTTTCGATTCTTGAGCGATGTCTTTGTGAAAACCAAAGGAACACTCAAGTGAAAGTTGCTCTATGTTTTATATATTAATCGATATTGTAATAACTCCATATTATGGTAATAGAAATTGTTATATTTTATTCCCTCAGCCACTATTTTTTTTAAAAAAAACTCTTAATTTCATTATTTTACGGTGTCGCCTTTTTATCTATAGAGTTTCAACTATTTTTTTAAAACTCGAGTTAAAAGATATTTTCTAACGATCCCGAGAGATGGCGTTAGTAGCTCTGTAATAAAGCACATGGTACTGAGAGCGTGTCGCGGGACGGGTTTTTTTTTGTTGTGTGTGGAAAATATTAAATAAAATTATTCCTTTTATGAAACTTGGTAGTTGTTGAGGTAGCGTTTTAATATATATATATATATTTTAGTCCCCTTTAGTTAAATTTAAAATAGTGTCTCCTTCCCTCCCCCTTCAAAACAGTTAGCAGAATTGATATTGATTTTTATTTTGTTTATTGATTTGTTTTATGGTGAACAAATATCTGAACTTATTGATTAACTTAATAACGCTGTAATAATTTGATCATCTCTCTAAGCTTATTCATGTTTTCTCGCCAGCTTGTTGCATTAAATCACAGATGAAGAGTTTTTTATTTATTTTTTTTATTTTCTCTTCGGTCTAAATGAGGGGGCGGCAACCTTTTAACTGTGTTGAACCAAACCTATCTACCAATAGGCTTCAGCTTGTCACACATTAGGACATTTTTCAAACAAATCGATTCCATCGATCATGCATGAAAAGTTGGGACAATAGAAGTCAATGATATACATAGGTTTACAGTTTCATTCGTAATTTAAATCCCGTGAACTACTAATAGTATTTTTTAAATGTTAAATATATTCATAAAAGAAATTGTGATCTAAGAGCACATAAAATGTACCTAGTTATTAAAATTAAACTATTAATTGCAACCAAATTATGAAAACTTTATTAATAAACCATAATAAAATAAACAAAAACTGTAAAAACTAAACAATTAGAAAATGATTTAGGTATATCAAACTTTTAGCATTACCCTAGTGTGATGGATGTTACTGCAAAACGGAGAATTGCATTTATTTCAAGCTGAGATCGGTACCGTGTTTTGATGGCTGTGACAGATGAAAAAGCCTTTTCACATAAATAAGTTGTGGAGAATTGAATCATAATTTTCATCGCCTGTTCACTAAGAAAAGGGTATTCACTTTTTATGGAAAGCCAAAACTGAGATTTGGATAAGGATGAATGAAATTTAAATTTGAGAGCTTCGTCGGACATAGGTCGAAGAGGCTTTCTTTTAGATGCATACTTCAATTATTATCCTGAATTATGTTCTAAACTAATTATTATTCTAAATTATGATCCATATTTTTCTGGGGACCAGCGAAATTTCCTCACGGACCACCACTTTGTCGACCTCTGATTATAACTCTCACTCAATACTTCCCGGTATTCATCTTCATTTCAAAACCAAACGGCCAGTTCTAAATGGAAGTTTGATATTGCTTCATACCTCTGCCATTATTATATGCAACAAACGTTGTTACACATTTTTAAATCAAAGCAACACTTACTTTTTTTTTTTAAAAAAAAAAAGTTGAATTTGAAATTTATTATTTTTATTCACCCAACGTCCGTGCTTGGCTTCTTGACCATTTGACGCCGAGCCTCCCAGTACCGACTGACGATGTCGTCAGCCGGGTATTCATCGAGTCCAGTGCATTGGAGCAGGGGGTCGCCATCCATTCTGGCATGGCCGCAGATTGGGCAGGCCTCGTTAGCAGCCACGTCAAGCCAGTGGAAATATACTCCCAAAAAGTCATGTCCTGTAGTTAGGCGAAAGCGGGCAACGACCTCTGCTCTCCAGTTTCTCATGGCTTTCCAAAACTCTTCATTTTTGGGCCATGGCATTATATTTGTCAATGTATGTAGAGATAATCCTCTTTGCTCTTCTGAGGGTCAAGGGGACTTCCGGTTGAGTCGACTCGGCTCCCTGCTTGGCTTTTTGGTCGGCTCTTTCGTTGCCGGGGACCCCAACATGACTTGAGACCCACTGTAAGGCCGCAGTCCAGCTATATGCGATGAGCTCCGGCCAGTGGCGACAAAGGGGGTCTAGGGTCCGACCCCTTCAAAGCCCTTGATTTTTTTCCCGATTGGTTATAATTTAAAAGTATATAATAGGTAAAATTTAATTAAATATTTGTTATTAATGATTAATTTTATTAATTAATGCTAATTATTTATTCAATAATTAGTTTTTTTACTGTGTTTTGTTCCTGAAAATCGACAAAATCAAAAATAGCATGATACAAGAATGGTGAACTTTCAACCGCGGACCCCCTTGAGAAATTCCTGTGTGCGCTACTGGCTCCGGCACTTAATTGTGTTAAGGCAGTCAGTTGGTGTATTACTGCTTAAAGCTAAAATTGCAGCTTTGGGAGTCTATGAAGAAGACAACTTTTGCAAGAGCTATGCCAGCAGTTAACGGCGATCGCTGTTACACATTTAGCACCACCCAGGGAGTACGTGTAGCTTGAGAAAAATTTTAATTTAAATTTTTAAAGAAATTTTCAAATAAGCATTCACGCATAAGAAATAGTATTTTACGAGTGTGAAATCATGTTATTACAAGAGCCAAACCAACTTTTTTTGAACATAGTTCGATGTACTTGTAAATTAAATTGAATGTGTATGCGTAAATTATTGTTAGATTAACACTTAACCTCTTCATGAATTTTAAAAAAATTCTTTAAAAAATTAAATGGTTAACTTTTTGGAGTATTTTGAGCCCAAAATCAGTACATATACATAGGGAGCAACCAAAAAATGTGTGGAAACCTTTAAATCAAAGATTTTGTAAATAATACCATGCCCCCTTAAAAATATGTGGATAACATATCGTAATAAAAAATGTTAGACGCTGTAGTATTTTAAGAGTTTTGATTCAGAGGGCGAAAATTTTTAAAAACAAGGAATCTAAAAGGGGATTTTACTGCTAACAAAATCAAATTTTTGCTAAAAAAACTGATTCAATTCATATTCTTTTTTGTGCCCTGAAAAATTAAAAACCGGGAAAAAAAAATTCAAGAAAATGTAAACAAACTAGGAATTCCCCCCCCCTTTTTTATGATAAAAAGGTTTTTTTAAAAGGGAACAATAATGAAAAAGGGTTACTAATATACGGGATATTTCAAAGTATATATATTTAATTTTTTTTAAAAAAAATGTTTAAATTCACCCCAAATATTTTTTTTTTAAAAAAAAATACCAGCTTTATTATCTAATTTTTTTTGTTATTTAAATTTTTAAAAAAATAATTTGTAAATCAATGATTATTGGATTAATTCCTATTTTTAAAATAAACCCCTTTGCTAAATGAACACTTTTAAGCCTTTTTCAAATTTTTTTTATCATTTTACTTTGGGTTTGAATTTGATCAAATCACGACTTTTCCCCCAGGGGAAAACCCCAAAGAGACGTTATTTAAACACCGTGTGAATTTCTCCCTTTGGGATTTGATGAAACCCCTTTTTAATCATTTCCCTGACATAAATAATTGTATGTAAATTTGCTGAATCCTTTCCCCTCAAACAGAGGCGATGTTTCGGAATTTTGCCAAAATTTTGAAAAAAAACCAAACACACTACCAATGGACTAAATTCAGGGCTCACATGATAAAGGAATCACGTGTTCCCCCATTCAAAAAAATCATACTAGTAAGTCTATTTTAAAAGTTAAGACATTTAAAATTTGTTGATTGGTTAAAATGCCCCGTGTTTATATAAACAAAAATTTTTTTAAATAAAAAAAAAAAAAACTTTTACAATGGTACTTCTAAATTAAGCTAAATTTGTTAACTTTTATTATTATATCGTTGACAGATATATAATTTTAAAAAAAAAGGTTTCGCAAAAGCAAAAGTTAACAGTGAAGCACATGAACAAATTTTTGGGGGAAACGGGTTTTACTTTTATGATGAAACTATGACCAAATTTATGAAACTATTGGCGGCACGATTAAAGTTTTTGGATATGACGTCTAATTTAGCCAAATTTTCTTAAAGGGGAAGAGATGTTATGATAGGCCCGTCGGCTCCCATTTTTTGAATGTAATAACAGATTGATTAATGAACAAGGATATCTTCGACGTACATATACAAAGAAATGTTATAGCAGTTTATTACCAATAGAGACTGTAAAACCCCACCGTTATAAAACTTTACAATTTTCGAAACATTGAAAAGATTTTAAAAGAGTTCCAACTGGGGGGGTTTTGGCCCCCTGGTTGGAACCTTTTTTATCCCCAGCCACCAACAAATTTCACTGCGCTCTTCTGAACTGACCTTTGTTTCAAAGGTCCTTTTTTTAACCTCATGGTATTTTCTAGAAGAATCGATCCCAGAGCTTTCTTGATGGTTCTTTGGTGATATCGTATTTTGCAACGCCCCTAAACCCGGCCTCCCCCAATGGCCGAGTCGTTTTTCCCCAAATTTACGCTTGGAAAGGGAAATTTCCCGAAAAAAGTTTTTCCGCAATGAGAGGGGTTTTTGCAGAGAAAATAACGTACGTTGCGTGTTTCGATATTGTGTCCTCTGGTTGGCATCGGTATTGATGGAGGTGACCTTTACATTTGGGAAATTTCCGACGTTTTGAAGATTTTCCAGGGAATTTGCGGTAGATGGCTCAAAAAGGAAGGTTTTGAAATAATCCTGCTGGAAGTCTCATTTGCGATCCGTTTCCCTTTTTTAGTGAATAATTCGTATTCAAACAGGAGTGCCGCATGTTTTGGTTTTGAAAGGGGGGTGTAAGGGATCCCTCGGGGTTCTCCCAAAGGCTTTACCCACACACTTTTTAAAGTTAACTGTTCTTTTTTAACGCTCGTTCCTCCGGGAAAACCCTCATGCTCGAATATCCTTTGGGGGGGTGGAGGATAGGGAAAATTTCCCAAAAGGAATTGGGCAGCGCGCGTCGGGGCTGCCAAAAGACTTTGGTTGTAATTTCTAACCCCCGTTGTAGCAACCTTCAAAAAAAAGCGCTCTTTGTTCTTTCAGCTTTTTGCAACATAGCTCGCCCAGGATTTGCGCTTCTACTTTCCTTTCCCCGATTCTTTATCCCCGCAAGTTTCGGTCGGGTTCCCGGAACCCCGTATGCGTTTTTTTTAAACATAATGATGTGAGTTCTTCCCGGGTTTCCCTCTCCCCGTCTTGCCTACCGGGTGTGGGAGGAATAAAAGCGAACCAAAAATTTTATAATCAAAATTATTTATTTATTCAAACAAACAAAAACCAAAACTTTTCCGAAGTGAATGAAAAAATAGTGCAGGGAAAAAATTAAAAGCAAATTTTGGGGTCAATTTTTAACTCAACTTTTCTTTTATATTAAAAAACCAAAAAACTACAATTCAACCAGTGGAAAACACCACTTTTACTTACATGCAAAGTAAACTTATTAATCTTACCTGCAGGAATAGCTCCCTTCCCACCGCCTTTCTTTATACAGTCGAATAACTTTAAGGTTTCTTCAAGGGGTGGGGGCGGTGGCCCAGGGTGGGGGTATCGGAAATGCAGGCATGTCATGAGTTCGACCCCTACCATAAAGACCCGCCGGTGGGGCAGCATGCACGCTAAATCGTCAGGTGGCCCCCTTTTTGGGTGTGGGGGGGTAGTTAGAGAGGGGTCCCAGTTCGGGTCGTCCACGTCATTTGACCTGTTTCTGGGGTCCGTCGCCAAAGCCCTCGTGTAGCTGAACAGGGGACAAAATTAATTTCCCAAAGGAGGACGCGTATAGATCCTTTACAAACTAGGAACAAATATGTATCGTGAGGGTTATGAGGTCAAAAACATTTTGATTTTATTAAAAAAAAACGTTTTACCCTTGGTTATAGAATGCTATCAGAATTATTTTCGCTTACAAATAAGAGGAAGCGCTAAGAGTCATTTTAACTCCATTATGCATATTTGTTTTCATTCCTCCTGTTTGCAAATTATTCCAAGAAATTTCACGCTGTTTAAGAAATTATTATTCCAAAGCGAGAGTTTCAAAATCCACCGGGTAAAAACCGCAAAAAAATTTGAGGGAAGGAAAAAAAAAAAAGTTAGAAATGCTTGGGGGATAAATGAACTGTTAATTTATTAAATTAAATTTGGGAGTATACTCAGAGAGAGAGAGAGAGGAGAATATTTTGCAAAGGTTTTGGTTTTTTTTTCCCGGGGGGGTTGCGTTTTGTCCCCCCCCCTTCTAAATTTCTTTTTTGGTTTTTTAAATATTCCCCACCCCAAAAGTAAAAATTTCCCCCCCTTTTGCCATCCCTCCCCCCCTTTTTATCCCCCTTCCCCAATTCCAAACGAATGAAATAAATTTTTTTCCCCACCCCCCCCCCCCTCCGGCCGCCCTTTCAAGGGTTTTCCTTTTCGTTGAACATTGTATCTTTTTTTACGGAACACGACTTTTTATTTTGCCCCTTGGTTTTTATTATTTTTTAGAACTTTGCCCCCCTTTTAAAATGCAAAAGAGAGTTTCGGGGGGGGTTCCAAAGGGGTTGATTTTCTTCCAAACTTTAAAAATTTTTGAAAGGGATTTCGCCCTTTTGGGGGAAAAAGGGAAAAAGGAAAAGTTTGGGGGGTTTTTTTTTGAGAGGAGGATAACCCTCTTTTTATCTTCTCGTTTGTTTTTTTTCTTTCTTTCTTTCCTTTCTTTTCACGCACTTAATTTCCTTGAGGTGGTGATTTCATTAAAATGTTTATTAGTAGTTTAAATAAACCCGCATAAAGGAATGTGATCTGAATGATTTTAAAAAAATGTCCCAATGGTTTGCTAACGGCACGCAATTTGGGTTATAAGCGATTTGCTTAAGATTGTTACAACGTGATGTTTAAAATATCGTGGGGAGAGAGAGAGAACTGAGGCGACTGTAGTAGAGGCTTTCATTGCACTTGAAACAGCCAGCAAAAAAACATAGGACATTGACGGTCAACGAAGAAAAAACTAAACTCTACGTTAGTTTTTAGCTTTGAGCACCATTCGGGGAAAATACGATTTTGGGTTTAGTTTTTTTAAACCCCCAAAAACGGGGCCCACCCTTTTTCCCCCGCCCCCTTCCCCCAACCGTACGAGGGACTTGGCTTTGAGCTACGAAACCCCCAAGAATCCATACCTTCTCCGGAATTGGAAAAGCAGCCAGCGTCACTAAAACCACTCTACCGGATGTAACAAGTTTCAATATATTTATTCCTTTATTAACCAATTCATTTTTTCATGAATGAAGTCTTCACCTGTAAGCCGTTTTTGTTGTTCTTGCCCCCCCGGATACAGCAGGACAAATGATCATGTATCGTAAAAATCTTTTTCTGGCTCAAGGTTTTGGGAACCCCTTATTCTTTAGAATTTTTCCCCGGAAGCAAGTGCAGTGCTCAGGGGATTTTTTTTGGGCCTTTAACCCTACCAAAAAAAAAGGCCCAGGTTACCATAACCCCCAGTGCTCCAAAAAATTTTTATCCGGGACCGGTCAACGTTTGATAATTTTTCCGCGGTCCGTGAGGGTGGAAAAAACGTTTATTGTTTATGTTTTAGACTTCTGTTTAACAATTTTTTTTTAATTTATTTAATCGTGACTTCAGAATTATAACACCAAAAAAGAATAAAAGTAAATTTTTTGGGAAAGTTGGAGAAATGCACCATTTTAAATAAAATGGCAATAGTTTAATGTTCTTTAGGTGGCCCAGCACCATTTGATCCACGGACCGGGGGTTGCGGATTACTGACCTACACAAATAACCCTTAAAAGTGAAAAGGGGAAGCATAGGCCCAAAAACTGCAAAAAGTTACCCGAAACAATTTAAAGTTAAAACACAAACCGGCTCGGCTGACGCCTTTTTACAGAAGGAGTAAAACGGACAGTAGCAACCAGGAATTTCGAGGGGGGGCCAGGGGCGAAAGTCCACCTTTCTTTATCATGCCCTTTAATTTTTTCGATTTTCGGGGACAAAAACAGTAAGAAACTAATTTGAATTTTTAAAGCATTTAAATTTAAAAAAATTAATCATTAATAAATGTTAATGAACTTTCGTACATTTTTGAATTATTACCAATCGGAAAAAAAATTTAATTTCCTTGGGGGGGAGGGTCCAGACCCCCGGACACCCCCTTGTGCGCCAATGGGGGTGGGAGGGCCCAGGGAAACATGGGCGACATTTTCAGGCATATCATCCAAAAACTGTCAGGCGGGAATACCAAAAAAAATATTTGCCGGAACTTAATCAACATTATCTCATTGGGTGAATCGAGAACGAAACGAGGCCGACAGTGGTAGGGGTTTGGGGACGGGCCCAGTTGGGCCCCGCCAAAGACGAGCCCCCGGGCCCCCCACGATTTTGACGGCCGCGAGATTAATTATACTTTTATGAATAAAATATAAGGCGTAAAATTATTGTACTGGCAATTGTTTTATATTATCAGTTGTTACTGTCGTTGAAGAACCTCGTGTTAAACCTATTGCACATTAAAAAGAGTCAATTCAGGACATCATGTCCTGAAATGATAATCACGGTTTTAGCCAATCAAAAGTTAAAAACTCATTTACGTCAAGCACAGATAAGAGCAATCACGGTTTTCCACAATGAGTTCGCGTTTTGTTGCCAACTTTTGATCTTTTTTGAACTTTTTTAAAAAAAATAATTTATCAACAACAATAATAATAGGTAGACAAACATTTTATTTTTAAAATTAACAAAATAAGATTTTTTTAATTTTAAAAAATTTTTTAAATTTTTTTTTATAAAATTTGAAATTTTACCCAAAATTTACAAGTGCCAAGTTTTTTGCTTTTTGAATTCAATGAAAAACAGTGTTTGTCTTTTTCATGTGTCCGCCCTTTAAATTGGCCCCCTTTTTTTCAGCGATTTAACTTTTTAAACTGTTTAATTTTTACTTAAGGTTTATTCAGACTAATGTATTAAAATCGTGGGGATTTAATGAAAATATATTTGGAATCTAGCCGAAGTTAAAAAAATATCCCCTTTTGAAAAAAGGAGCAAAATAAAATCCTGTTTAATTTCCACATATTTATGTGAATTTCTGTTTTCAACAATGAACTCAATTAAATCAACCATCAGATCTCGATTGAATGATAGCAATCTCGAAGCGGCTATAAGATTGAGAATATCATCTTATACACCTGACTTTGAAAAAAATAGTGGATTATATGCAATACCAAAAATTACATTAAATGTAACTGTTTTAAATTTTTTGATTCCTTTTTAGTTTAGGATATAGTTTGCAATGCTTATGATTGTAATAATAACAAAAAGAAATATTAAGAAAGGTTTTATTTATTTTTTTAACTACGCCCGCTAGCGATTTCCTATTTGTCAGATGTGCCCAGACGGTGAATAAGGTGAATACTTGGTTTAAGGGGACACAGTACGATTCAATTAACAAAAATCGGTCAAAAAATCAAATCTAATTTTTTAAGCCTTAATTATTCTTTATATACTTTTCCATAACCTCACAAAATTTGAAAACTCTAAACTTGAAAAACGCAGAATTATGATAGCTTTTACGTTCGTTTTTATTCACATCCCTATGGCGAATCAAAACTTTAAACTTGCTTATCTCAGAAAGATAAAATAACTAGTTTGTCTAAGGCTTTTTTTCTATTGTGCCTAATGCTTTGAATCTTTTGTTTTTTTTGCCTATTACTAATAGTACATGTTAACAAAAGTTGGTATGCATTGTTAAATCAAAGCAATACTTATTTTTTAAAAAAAATAATTGAACTCAGAATTTACACATTTTTTTAGGGATGTTCAATAGGCATTTACAAAAAAGTATTGCATGAATACCAACCATGTTGTCGCACAAACCCGTACCAACTTTTGTTATATGTAGTCGGACGTACTTGTAAATCAAATTTCATGCGTGTACGTAAAGTTTTTGTAGGAGGAGTAGCATTTTAAAATCCTTTCACAATTTTTTTTCCTTAAAAAATTAAACGGCTAGCTTTTTATGAAATTTTGAGCACAAAATCTGTTTTACATAGTATACACACATAGGAGGCAACCAAAAATTTTTGAAAATCCTTAAATTAAAAATTTTTGCGGAAATTGTACCATGTCCCCTTGAATTTTTGATTTGCCATCAGGATGTGAATAAAAAAAATGAACATAACTTTTTTAAACTTAGAGCTTTCTAATTTTGCGAGATTATAGGACAAGGGATTATATAGGTATACAATGGATAATTAGGGCTAAAAATTAAATTTGTTTTTTTGACCGATTTTTGTCACTTGAATCGTACTGTGTCCCCTAAAGAACCAATCCGCTATCTTACATTTCTGGCCCTAGTGTAGTAGTCCGTTTAGTACATAGGACATCAAATATTATCCGCAATAAATCCAGCAGACGATACCCGCTTGGAATCGTTTGACCGATTGGCTGCACAAACCTCCCACCCCCTTCCTCTGCGAAGCGGGGGCTCATCCCCGCGCCCGCATATGGTTGTGAAGGGGCCGCCCCTGATTAGTGGCTGCCCTCCCCGCGAATTACGACCCTCCTTTCATGTGACCGCTCGAGGCTGCCACGAACATGGAACCGCGTGCACTCCACATGACTCATTAAGCCTGGTTGTCGAGACCTCTCTTCAACTCTGTCGCTTCGTCGACCCCTTCCTCCCCCTTCTCGTTTCGACGGGGGGTTGATTAGGCTCACCAAAACTTTATCGAGAACGTCAACCCCTGGTCCGTTTATGCTGACCGCGTAAGTATCGGGTGGTTCTGGACCCGTGGTGCTGTGGATGATTAGAAGTGCTGTTTCATCACTGGGTCCTGGCGGATTCAAAGAGATGATTTTGCGGTTATGAATGTATGGGGACGGGGGATCCTTGTGTCCTGTCCTGTATCTTTTGTGGCCTATCCTAGTTTTCAATTGACGGTTGAAAGAGAAATAAAAAGTTTGGAATAAAGGGGTTTATTATGTAGGGTTTTTATAAAAACAAGTGATATAAAAATTTTTAAGTCGATTCCTACTTTGAATGGATGAATAGAAAGTATTTTATTAAGGATTGAAAATTTGAATAACATACAGTCGGACCTCTATATAACGAAGTCGCTAAATACCGAAAAAAAGTTCGTTATTTGAAAATTTGTTATAGAGTGGTTCATCTTTAATATACTTTATAAATCACGTAAAACAAATTTTTCATTTATATACACTATATATTAAAAAAGTAATTATTCACTTCTTTTTTAAAATTAATATATGTTTATTTTATATATATATTACCCATCAAAAAAGAAAGAAAAGAAAGAACTACAAGGAAAACAAGAAAAAAGAATGTCAAGGAAATACACTGTATTTTTAATATTAAGAAAATAATGTTATATTAAAATTAATGAATTTTAAGGCATTTTCTAATTAAATCATACAAGTAACATTAAATATATATTATTTTATAACTAGAACACGGGGACACGAGACAACTCCATTGAGGGTCAAAGGGAATATCGAAGATTTTTCTAGTGAACTGGACAATGGGTGTCAAAGGTTGCATTTCTTGATGAAACGTCCAGAACTCTATTGCTCTAGGCGAGTTAGAATCTAAGAAAACCAGTCAAGATTTATAACCACCATAAAATGTGTTAAAGAGAGAATAACTTGAAATGTTCAGAAATACTGTAAAAATAGGAGAAAAAAAAAATTGAATCGCAAAAGAAAAAGTTCGTTATACAGAAAATGCACTTCGCTATAGAGAGGTTATTTTACGAAGAAAATCGTGAAATGTTCAAGGCTTCAGGAAAAAGTTCGCTCTATAGAAAAATTCGCAATATAGTGGTTCGACTGTATATATACATATAAATAAATAAATATATAGGTAGAGAGAGTGAACTAATAGTAGGAATTGGAAAAAAGAGTATGATTTGTTCTCATTGTTGTAACAATGCATACCCGGTTTGGCTAATTTGACTGAAAAAAAGGTTTTCGATGCCAACCTTGTCTTTGCTTTAACAGTTACATTGTTACAACAATAAAGACGAATCTAATTTGGCGTCAGAAACCGGTAATTAATTAAATTAAATTAATATTTGAAAAAATTAATTCATTCACCATTGGAATGTGCGTCTCAATAACTGCGCATGCTTTTCATGATGTTCCTCATTTTTGACGACGTGGAAACAGGAGCTGCGTTATTCATTTATTTTTGTCATTTATTTTCATTTATTTGTCATTCATTTATTTTTTTACTGTGCTTTGAACAAACTCCAAAATGTCTTTGTCTGTCATAAGTGGTGCCCTACTCACATTATCACCATCTACTGCAACGAATTTTTCCGGTGATACAGAAACATTTCATGAAGTGCTGGTTCGGTTTCATTATCTTCCTTCTCCAAAACTGAAATATTTTTGTGTTAAGCGATTTTCGTTTCGTGTTAAGAGAAAAAAAAGTATGAAAATACTTAGTTGGAAAGTGCGTCTGAGTAACTACGCATACTTTCCATGATGTTCCTCATTTCGGATGACGTGGGAACAGAAGCTGCATTATTCATTTCATTTTCGTCGTGAGAATCTGTATCAATATGATACATTTTGAGCTTTCAACAAACTCTAAAATATCCCTGTCTGCTATAATTGGGGCTGTAGCCATTATCATCATCTATCGCAATGAATTCTTCCGATAACACAATGGACAGTTCAATCCGGCTGGTGATTTCCGTATTTTGTTCATTCCCAAAAGGAAATGTTTTTGTTTTAAGCGATTTTCGTTTCGTGTTAAGAGAAGGAAAAAAATGCTTGAAAATCCATTATAGTTTGTCGGAACCGCTGTATTATTTCGTGTTAACCGATATTTCGTCTTAAGCGTTTTCGCGTTAAATATATTTCACTGTATTTTATGTCATATGTCGAATTTGAATTTTTTCTCTTTAAATGATTTTTGTATAAATTGAAACAAAATGGCGTAACAGCCCAATGAGGGCCAAGGTCTGCTATGCTTATCTCAGTTTTCATAACCTTGGGTACTGAAGTTCATGAGCTGATGTTCCGGTTAGGTGGTCAGTCTGACGCGAAACTCCCAGTGTTTAGTTCTCAACCAAGTTTGGTACTTATTTGTCGACCCACTAAAGGGTGAAGGCTGTTAAAACTTTTGAAAAAAAAAATGCTAAATATTTTTCCTTAATAAAGGCTGAATATGGAGATGGTTGTTTCCGGTTTATAGCTCTAAACCCTTTTGGATGGCTTGCGGTAATTTTAATTATTATTATTATTTTTTATTCCTTTTCTTATTCCTTTTCCTTTTATTGGCATTTGCTTATATCTTTTATATATATGGCTGTATATTTAAAAACTATATAATTCCTGTATAAAAAAAAAGTCATGTTAAAACCTATCCTAATAATAAAATAAGAACTTTGCTCGTAGAAGGCTGAATGCGGAGGTTGTTGTTTCCTGGGTGGGGACCCAAAACCTTTAGGGTGAACTCGGTCCCTTTGCTAATTCCACACAATAGCTCTTATCGCTAAAGAATTATTTTGTTTCAAAATTTTAAAATACTTTTCCTTTGAATTAGAGAATAACACTAGTCTGTAATCTTAGTCTTTTGTGTTAGTTTTAAAATAAATATACCACTTATAAGAATTTTATTTTCCATTAATTTCATTCTCCAAAAATTAACAGTTTTCAGGAAAAAACGTTCGATACGACTGTCTGCTTTTGCTTTATTTTCCAAGTTCCTACAAGAAATTCTCGCCGCCGTGTCCATTCATCACATGTCTGCGCTGAGCATCGTCTGAGTCTTGGGCAACATGGTCAGAAAAGTCTCCAGTGGGCGGTGCCGGATCTTGACCCCCTCCCGGACTTTTCAAGGGAAAAAGATGTCCGATGCTGCATGATGAATGCGGAGAGAGTTTTAACTGCGGAAGTATTTCGTGTAATAGCAGGTTGGCAAAACGCGCGGGTCGTTTCTTAGTGCGGTTTCGCTTATTTATTGTTGGGAGGCGTCTGTTATAAGAGGAACTAATCTCGGCCCCTTTTTGGTTTTAATGGAGGATATCGTCTGATGATATTTTTTTTCTTGTCTCTGGTCTTCTTCTGGTCAGGTCAGCGTCTTGTCTGACATGGCGGGAAAAGAATTTGCTTCATACTGCGATCAGTAAAAGAGTAAGCAGACTTTTTAAAAGGAGGGAAGGGTTACGTTATGAATTTAGCTGCAAATGCTGTTTTTATAAATGGTCTATTACTGAAGTTCCCAAACTTTTTGTCTCATACACCCCATGCCATGTTTTTCGGTTTGGAGTAGACACCTGCTTACCTAATATTGAATTTTTGGAAATTTATCTACGTAAATGTCTTTTTGATAGCTGGTATAGAACTACTTACTTTAAAGATTTAAATTTCTAACTGTAGTGAAGTATAAAGTTTAAAACAGGGGTCGGCAACCTACGGCACGCGTGCCACATGTGACATGCGGTGCAATTCTGAGTGCCACTCTACACCAGTGCTCCCCAACATTTTTATCACCGCGGACCGGTCAACGTTGGATAATTTTACCGCTGCCCGCTGAGGGAGAGGACGTTGATTGTTTATATTTTAGATTGTTTTGATTTAATAATTTATTTTAATAGAGTATTTTTTAAATGTGTCTTCACAGAGTAACATAGCTACACCAAAAATGAATTTAACAAGGAAATATAAAGTGATTTTCATAAGAAAAGCGGCCCAAACGCAAGAAAAATATACCACAGTAAATAAAATGGAAATAATTTAATGTTTCTTGTGTGGACGGTAGTATTTGATCCACGGACCGGGGGTTAGAGACCACTGCTCTACACTACTTACAAATTTGTTCATTTTTGAGTGGATGGAAGTTGATAAATTTGTAATAGACCTCTCTCTTATTTGAAAAATATCTTCAGAAACAAGGACATTTACGGAATTACGAAATAAACTGAAAGAAATAACTCTGAATTGAATATCATTGCTGGAGAGATTTAATTGTTTAAGAGAGAAATTGCATATGTGCTCTGGTTTCCACTTTTGGTTCTAACATATCGAAGTAAAAAATTTTTCCTCATACGAAGAAGAAATTGTTTAACAATTGAAGGCTCAAATACGTGTCAATATTAAAGTCACCCCTAACGTGGTATGAAAGTAGAGCGGTTCGCATTAAAACTTGTATTTATCTTTTATTTAACTATAATGAAGGGAAAGACTTGTTTTTATGTTGTCTGTTTATTTAAATAAATATGTTTAAAAATACATAATATATGTACAGTTAAAATTTTTTATTTTTGTTGAACAAGTAGTTGTATTTTATGCTGTTTATTATTATTTTTGTTAATAAATATTTTCAAATGATGCAAAATTTAATGTATAATGAAAATTTAAATTTATATTATTGACCACTATTGTCTAACTCTGAATGCATTATCGCCGAAAACGCAAAAATGTCCTACTGTGTGGCACGCTGAATCCTATTGGTAGATTGGTTTGGCACGCCACAGCTGAAAGGTTGCCGACCCCTGGTTTAAAACTTAAGAAACACATATTAAATAATACATAAAATAACTTACCAAACAAATGTTTATAATGGGAAGGATGAATCTGGTGCTTCAGTAACGAAGTTTCAACATTTTGGGATCAATCTTGTCAGGTTCAACTCTAAACCTGAACGATTAATACTGTCCAATCTTTTTCTTCCTTTTAATTTTTTATTATTTTTATTTTGGAGTTTGGCAACCGCGTTGAAACTCCTTCTCATTAAGAAAAGCAATTACAAACTTTCTCATGATACTCCATAATTCGAAATAAATAACAGGTATGTGTGTGTGTCTTTTTAAAACCAAAATTGCTGACATCCGTTTCTTAACTTTACTTTAAAATCTTTACTACTTAATCCGATCAGTTCCTTTTGCAATATGACATTTTTTTTCAGTGTGACTATATGAATTCATTGTCTACCGTGGTAATTACCATAGTCAAAGCTTTCTCAAACCTGGTTTCGCAATCTGAATAAAGTGCATTTAAATGTTGAACGTAGGTTATAACGTCCTTTTTTTGGCAGATTGTGTCCAATTCAGAAACTGAGAAAATTTGCGACCTCTTTTAGCTTAATTCTGGCTAGAAAAACTGAAATGATGTGATGGTCCTAGTTTTAATAAAATGTATCCAGTCACTGTAACTGTGCAAATTAACTTTATTAAATTTAGTAAATAAATCTATTAAATAGGTAAAATCCGTTTTCCATTTGATTAAATTTTCTTTTAAAATTTAAAGTCACGATCTAATTTAATAAGAGTCCCTATCACGCGTGCGTAGATTCTCATTTACATCTCATGGACCCCCAAATTATTTTTTCGCTGACGTGAACCTCTTGTCGGTCGTCATAGACCCGTGTCATATATCAAACATTTTCAAATCATTTAACCCCTAGAACTAGAAGTTGTTTTAGTGAAACCCTTAGAACTAGATTTTATTTTCGTGGAACCCTATTCCACACTCACACTTAGAAGAATATATCTTAAAATAATATTTAAAGTAGATCAACATCTTATAGGTACTTTTTGTAAAGGCAATTAAAAAAAAGTATTGCATCTGTTATCAAAAATTTTTAATCTACTTTTAATAGAATTGACTCATTTAATAATATTAATCTGTTATCCAAGTGCCACCCACCCATGCATTGTGTTTTAGTATCTGGGATATGTGCTTGATTTTTCGCATTACATATTCTGAGTTTCATTCGTTTCTATACTTTTTTTTTGTAGCCACTTATGGTGAGAAATATTTTTCACTTATACGCATTATTCTGAATGGCATTAACATGTTTATAGAAATACTTTGTATTTTGCATGAATTTGCAACCTAAGATTTAGGAGCTGTTCTTGCTTAAATTTAGAGTTTTGACATCAAATCTGTAGATAGGTCGATAAGCCGTTACCTCTCCCTTATTGTAGGTGTTTCCCCAACAAATGTCAAAAGGTGCACTTTCCATTGGAAAACTATTTAGTTTTGCAAAACATTGTACTAACGAGTATACAATTATCTCGTGGAATTCGGGATAGTAAACAATAAAATGTTTACAGTCTAGTAGTTATTATATAAAAATAAAACATTTTATATAATATTTTCTTATAATATTGTTACGAATTTTGTGTCCAATAGTGTAAATAATTTGTATTTGGATGTGTAATGCCTTTGTATTACTCCAAATTAGATTTAATTTACGATAAATTGTAATATTCACAAGCAACGCCGTCCCTTACGTTATAAGGGTGATTCAGTGGGAACTTGGCGAAATCTTGGTGATAGAGCCAAGTTGACGTTATTTTTTTGGCGACAATTTTAGGCGAGTTCGGGACCCTCTGGATTCTTCTAGAAATTAGTAGAGAAGTACACTAATTTCAAGACCTATGACGCAAGCGGGTCTTTCTCGAGTAATCCGCGAGGGATATAAATAGAGAAAGAGCTCGCCGAAAGTCAGTCAGTCTGGTTTTGACTAGCGATCAGTTAGTATTGCTTTAGTGATTACTTCGGCTGTTGAACGAGCGATTGCTTGTGAATAATCTTTTATATACGTGTATTTTAGACACCGATTATTGTGTCTGAGTACTGTTGAAGGTGTAAAGACCTTCTGAGATTTATTCTGCGAATATTGCTGCTGAATCCTGTATTTCAAGGATTGGATTTTCGACAATAAATTCTCATCAATCTTAAAGAACTGTCTTGTTCTTTGTGATTGATTGGCATAAAATCCTCGAACCCCGGATCTACGTAACAATATTATAATAAAAGTTTAAAAAGGAATGCAAAATAAAGTTTTTTTTTTTGTAGGAATAGAATTTTCAGTTTCTTAAGGTATCCGACTACGTTCGGAACCGTGATTTTGCAAAAGCGTGTAAATGGATAATTTTTATGATATTTAGTGTCATTTAGAATACATGCATAAAATTGTTTTAAGGACATTATGACAAAAAAAAAATTATTTAAATACAATATTTTGGCAAAAAATTAACTTAGAATAACCTTTTTCCAAATGTTCTCCTTTTGTGAAAAATTCTTCTATTGTATTAATATTTTGCCTGTGTATTCAGCTCAGACCTCTGTACAGAGGCTCCACTAGAATTTTTGAAATATATAACTTAGAAGTGGGTTTATCCATGATATACGAAAACAGAAGGGAGAAATTTTAAGAAAATACGCCGATAATTATTTCAAATGGTTGTAACTCTGAAAATAATTTGAATTTTTCAAAAATCATAGTTGAGCCTCTGTACAGAGGCCCAGCTATAACGGGCAAAATTTTAAATACAATAAAGCATTTAACAAAAGGAAGAACATTTGGAAAAGGTATTCAAGATTTTTCCAAAATATGTATTTAAATAACTTTTGTCTAATGTCCTTAAAACATTTTATACATGTATTCTAATCTAAAGTGACACTAAATACCCGGAAAATCATCCATTGATACTTGCAAAATCATGGTTCCGGAACTAGTCGAATCTTAAAATGATAGGGATGTGAGACAGAAGCGTAGCTACCGCCGTATCAATGATACTGGGCCCCTAAGCTACAGGGGCCCCAACATGTGTAACTACAGTCCCACTAACAGGACTTCCATATTTAAAACAAGGCCCCGAAGGAATTTTGATACAGGGCCCCCGTAGAGCTGGCTACGCCAGTGATGTGAGATTTAAATTTTAGTGGGTTTACAAACTTCAAAGAGAACGTGAATCCATTTTGCATACACATTTATAAGTTTCGTTTCGATTTTTTTACTGTGACTTGTGGAGCCCCAGTGTTCCGTGGAACACAGTTTTGAAGACCTCTGATATTGACCACTTTGGGAATCACTGATCTAAATGCAGACGTTTCTGGTTTCGCTTCGACAGAGTGATAAAAAAGTTAAATATAACTAGCTAAAAATATAACTATAGAACTATGAAACTTTGTAGTCATATTTAGAAATGGCACACATTTAAAATGAAGTAGTAAAGAAAATCGATATTTTGGTCTTTTTCAATTCCTACTATTAGCTCACACTCTCTATATATTTATCTTGGTGGAATTTTCAATCTTCAATAAATTCATTTAATACCGCTCATTTGAGCTGAAATTTTATATGCATGATTATTTTGGATGACAATACAGTAATTTAATTATAATTAATAAAAATTCATGGATTAAAACTAATTATCCAAAGAATTACAAATACAGCCACGTTGACATCATTTGTGGCGACTTAGCGACCCTTTTGGTGACTTGTGTCAAAACTTGAAAAGGTTTTTTCTCACATTTTAGTGTTCATTTGAGCTGAAATTTTCTATACACTATTGTTTTGGGTAAAAATACGATAATTTAATTACAATTAATAGACTGAAACTAATTATTTAAAGAATTACAAATGCAGCCACGTTGGTTTCATTTTTAGCGAGTTGGGTCAAAACTTTAAAATATTTTTTTTTCACGTTTTAAAGCATTCAGTTGAACTGAAATTTTATAGACACGATTGTTTTGAATGACAATACGATACTTTAATGATAATAAATAAAAACTAATTACCACTTAATGTTGAGATTCTGTCCTATGTATATACATATTTATATTAATTGTAACTATTTAATAAAAAGTAACTTAACTAAAATTTTTCTTTGTTGGTAGGAATTGACTTAAATTTTTTTTTATATTATTTAAATAATAGTTTTGTTAAATTCTTTTTTCCACTTGGCATCGCTTCTGTCGTGATGTAATTGAAAAGTTAATTTAGTGTAGCCAAATTATAACATTGAAATTAATTTACTTGTGTGTGAATATTTATATTAACTTTTTTTCTAGATGATTCAAGCTGTGAAGAACTATCAGAATGGACACACTGGTCAGCTGTCATCTATCACCGTGAATCTTCTTTTCTTGGGAGGTCTCGCTAGAATTTTCACTTCCATACAAGAAACAGGAGATCCTCTGATTATCTTTACTTTCATCATGGCTTCTCTGTCCAACGGCGTACTCGCTGCCCAAGTGTTGTACTACCGCAAGGAAACCTCCCGTGTTCTTCTGGATGCCAAAAAGAAGAAGAAAGCGACTTAAACATAGTGCCGTTGCCACCTCGACAAGATATTGTAATTCCTGTGATCGTCTGGACTGAATTCACGATGCAAAAATTGTCTGATTTAAATTACGAACAAGTAATTTTACTGTGGAAATTTGGTAATGAAAATTGTGCACGCCGTTTATTTATTAGTGTAATAAAATATTTTTAGTCCCTGAATAAAAACGAAGTGATCTGAATCAAATAAATATCGCCGAAAAGAAAGAGAAAAATTGTCGAATATTCGAAATTGTACGGATATTCTTCGAAAAAGTGGTCTGAAAAAAGTGTAGCAATTAAGCGAGAGATTAATTTCGAAGTTTTGTTTATGCCTCCTCTCGGATGTAACTTAATGTAAGTAGTAATTTTGAGAAGAATAAAATGTATAATTCAAAATTTTTAGATAATTCTTTGAAACACAATTTCAGTTGTGTAGTTTTGAAAAAAAAAATAATGAAAGTTCAAATAAATATAGGGTGTAGTCTGGCGAGTTTGGAAATATTTTGGCGGTTAAAAAATTAAAAAAAAAATGCCATGATATCCTTAGGGTTACTAAAAAATAGTTTTATAGAACTTTACAAAAAAAAAAAAAAGCGCGCCACAGTAAAATCATTATCGGGCTAAAATTCCCCCAAATTTGCCACTTACTTTACTTATGATTTTATTCAAAGCAAAATATGCCAAATAAATGTTTAATTAAAATTTCTTTATTTCCTTAAATATTTTATTTATTTTCAAGTTGTTAAAAAAAATTGTTTTTTCTAGAAGGCTTGTAAAACATTAAAATTAATTTACTTTATTTTTTTAAATACGTATTTATGCAAATATACATTGTTTTGTTAAGTTTATAAAATGCATATTGTGTAGTCAAAAACGTAATTGTGTTAGATATTTCGAAATAAATATTTGCTCTTATTATATATATTGATTGACAATATTGTAAATGTAACAGGAAAATTAAAAAAGAATATATACACGGACTCCTTTAGGCCTTATCGTACACGCTTGTCTCGAACAACTCGAGTCTCTTTCGAACAAACGTTTCGGAAAATTTTTCGAGCAGCTGTGAGGGTGAAGGGTTGCCGTAAACATAATGAGACGCTCTAACGTCAGCCGCGCTCATCCACATGGAAAAATTACTGACCGATTTTTCTGCTTCGGAAAATGAACATAAAATATTATTTATTTTATTCCGCTCGCGCTTTTGTTAACAGTCGTAAACAGAAACGGCATTCTGTTTGAAATACCACACGCCATTAAAATGTTATATGCCATTGCTGATGCGTTTGACGAAGCCAAGGTTTCATTTTAATCGCTATCTTGTTTATGACGTAGGGAGACGAAGAACCCCATTTTCTGCAATTTCTAGCAATCTAAATTTCGAGCAATTCCTTCAACTCGCTAGGAAAAAGTTGTTCGAAGCCGTTGCTATGGCAATTGTGTAGAAATTGCTTGAAAGAAAAATTGCTCGAAATTTGTATTTATTTGTATGATAAGGTCTTCAGAAGTTCCATGTGAAATATCAAAATAATCTTTATTCTTAAGGAAAATAATGCTGAATTTTAGATTTTGATAATGTGTGATGTTTTAGATTCAAAATGGAAAAATGATCTTGCATGTGTTTATTTATAAGTAATTTTGTTCAATTACCTCATTCATTGATAATTTTCAGTTTTCCCTGTTAAGTACAAAATGACATATCTTTTTCTTTTTGAGTATGTTCAAATTTGTTGAGATACATTCCACATTGTGCATAAATGTGTATTGTGAGTTAATTATTTAATTGAAATGTTTTGTTGAGATTCTTAATTTTATATTTAGAAAGTGCTTTTTCTTTCTGGTTGAAACGATGCAATTCAAACAATTTTTTAAAAATTGGATTTTAGGCTGTGTATAAAGACTACTATTAATTTTAAATTAACTAACGATTGTATTTTTAATTTATTTGACTTAATTTTTAAAAATTATTGTGCCACAAATTGAAACTTATTAATATGTTTTACTTTATTAAATTGTTAAACATTTAAAATATACTTTATCGTGCTGTTATATATATAATTATGATTTGCAAAAAATTATTGTTATAACGTGTATTCTCAAAGGTTGTAGGCTATTTTTTCTATTCTTCTGTTCGTTTTCTAACCCTAAAGCTGTATGCGTTATTTATTGATCTACCAATAAATAAAAGTATCAATTGCACTGTGTATTAATTCGATGTGAGAACCTATTTATACTAACTTATCGTTCCAGAAAACTTTGTATGAATTTATTTGAATAAAATGATTTTTTAAATAATATTCTTAAGTTTATTTTTTTCTCTTCACTTAATTTATTTTTTAAAAATTGCTGTCAAATTATGTTGTATCAGTTTATGTCATTCATAACCTCCCTTTTTAACACGCTTTTATTAGCTTCACCTGCATGTAACGGAATTTTTGGACTCGATTTTTACCCACTTCAAAAGATAAGATTAATTCGAAATTTTTCACACTTGTCAAGAATTACGCGTGCGAGGACAATACAATAATTTAATAATTTTGTTCCATTGTCCTGATCAGGATCATAAGGATTTTCGATTCCCCATTTCCAGATTTGGTAAGTCCTTCCAGATTTGGAGACAGAAAGATTAAGTTAAAACCATAAAATGAAAACGCTCATGGTTAATACAAATACAAGAACAAAACAAGTAAAATGAAAAACATTTTTTTTAAGTCTCAATTCCTTCTTAGATCAACAAAGAAAAATTTTATTTTAGCAATTTTTTATTAAATAGTTACAATTAATATAAATATGTACAGATATATGACAGAATCACAACATTAAGTGGTCATTAATTTTTATTAATTATCATTTAAGTATCGTATTGTCATCCAAAACAATCGCGTCAATAAAATTTCTGTTCAAATGAATGCTTTAAAACGTGAGAAAAAAAAAACCTTTACAAGTTTTGACACAAGTCCCCAAAAATGATGCCAACGTGACTGTATTTGTAATTCTTTGAGTATATATAATTAGTTTTAATCAATTTTTATTAATTATAATAAAATTATTGTATTGTCATCCAAAATAATCATGTATATAAAATTTCAGCTCAATGGAGCGCTTTAAAATGTATTTTATTAACGATTGAAAATTCCACCAAGATAAATAAATAAGTAAATGTATTGAGAGTGTGAGCTAATAGAGAGAGTGTAGGAATTGAAAAAGATTAATTAATCAATGAATGAATGATAGTTTAAAGAACTAAAAAGACACGCTCGTATAGTGAATTCAACTAAAAAAAAATCATTTTATTCTTATGTTAAGAATTATTTTTAAATTTAGTTCGATTCACTATAAAAGCGTGTTTTTTAGTTTTTGTATAAACTATAATTTATGATACTTGTCTTGGAGCTCAGATGTCGTAATCGTCGCATAAGATGACTGATCATGTATGGAACCTTGATTTTAAACATAAGCGTATAAATGGATTTTTTAATATTTAGTGTCAGTTGAATTAGAATGTACAGGCATGATGGGGGATAATTAAATTCCATGACTGCGCATGCTTTAGCTGTTAGGCTTGGTGTGAAGGAGTGGAAATGTAATATAGTTAACCTTGATCTTTCTTGTACTGATGGCACGTTATTCCAGTGGCGTAGCGTGGGCTTTCGCCGCCTGGGGCCGACCGGAAATTTATCGCTTCTCTATTTTAATTATTAGTCAAAGTAAAAAAAAGCAGCTTTAAATTGTTTTATTGATCAAAAATGCACTTTTCGTGTGTTTTTCTTATAGCAAAATCTTTTATACAATTGTCAATATCAATATGTATGTCATGTTCAATCACTAGAATAACTAAATTTGTTAACCTTAACGCTTGGACATAGTCGATCTGAAATAATTAATGATTAAATTCAGCTTAGAGAATCTTCTCTCTCGCTACTGGTATTACTGATGGCAGATGTTAAAAAATTCTCAACATTATGACAATGTTTGGACTCAATAATATATTTTAATTAGCCCAGAGAGCCGGACCTAATAAGTTCTTTTTTACAGCCTGAGTCTATTGTAGCTACGAATTGATTGATTGAATATTAAAGTCGCGCTGTTCAGCTACACGAGGGCTTTTGGCGACGGACCACGTCATTTCGAACCATTGTCAAGTGACGTGGACGACACCTGAGCTGGCACCCCCTCTCCTAACTACCACACCACACTAACGGGAGGACGTTTCAGCTCTCGACAGATTTAACGTGCATCGCTGCCCTACACGGCGGGTCTTTAGTGGTACTGGGCTCGAACTCGTGACAAGGCAAGCCACGATCCGATACCTATACCACTCGGCTACCGCGGCCATTGTAGCTACGAAAGCTTGTAGACTCAAGTTGGAATTCTTTATTAATGTCTTGACTAGCTTGATCTAAGTTAAGTTCGTCCGTGCTCAATATCACTTCAGGCCTTAAAAAAGCATATTTTTGCGCTAGATTCTGCAACTGTTGGAATCTTTCTCGAATTTCAGCAGTTACTCTGTCTATTGAAGAAAAATTGTTATCCTCAAGTCATCTTCGTACGATAACTGAACATCTTTACTTCCGTCGCCAAATAGATGCTACCTCCTGATTAGTCTTGGGATTTAAAAGAAATTTCAAGCTCTTCACATAAACTTTTAGCATATATTAAAGCGTCATCCACGAATTCCTCTCGTTTTGTTTCTTAAACGATCTGTAAAGCCGGTATTTTTTAGCACATTGATGGATATTTAGTCCCTCTGTTTGCAAATAATTTTAAGCGTCATGGACTTCACACAGTACCGGTTGCCAGAAGCCTAAGTAACATGAAAACGAATGCGATTGCATAGCGACTAATAAAACGTCCTGCTTTTTTGGTGGTATTAAATTTTCACTGTTTCCGCCGTTTTGTAACCGGGCGTGATTTGGTTTGAAATTTTTTTTGAATTTAAATATCGCGGTGTTTGCCGCCCCCCCCTTTCGAAACCCCCCGGGGGAAACCCTCTCGCCCCCTCGCCACTGGTTTTTCCAAATCCCTATCTATTTCCCGTTTTTTTTTATCCTTTGTTTGAAAAAAGACGTTGTTGTGCCCGGGTCCACTCAGATAAACGAAAATTCCCCGTAAATTTGACCAAGAAAAAAATCCAACAAAATTTTTTTAATTGTTAAAGGAGTGTTTGGGGGGAGGATGGGGTCGCATAGTAAAATTTTTGAAACATAAATATTTTCGAAATGGGCTACGAAGATATAACGTTCTTGTCGATCTTAAAGAACAGGATGCCGGTTTTTTTAAATATTGATGGATCATTGGGATTAACCTCGGGGCCAAATGAAAAACACGTACTAATGGGGCCAAAAAAAAGTTAGGGGGAAAAAACGAGGGGGGGGGTCTGTTGAGCAACAACACGTGGATTTTCCCCCAAGAAAAGCCCGAGCACAGGCCTTTGTAAAACACTTTGGCGGACTAAAAATTTTGCTCGACATCCATCGTTTTCCCTTTGGGTTTTCTCCCCCAAAAAAAATTCCCACCTTTTTTTAAATGAAAATGCATTGACGGAATACATTTTAAGTCTGTAGGAGAGGTGAAGGTAGAAACGACACACTAACTGTAGGTGGTGACACCTATTGAGCCGCAGCATTGCTGTGAAGGGTGGAAAACTCGTATGCAGCTATGTATTGATAGGGAAGGGGAGTAAGTTAAAGTGGATTTATAAGTATTTGTACATTGTTTTCAATAAAGCTAATTTTTAAGACTAGGCAAGTTATTTAATTGTCATAGTAGAGTATACAATTAATTTAAGAATATTATTACAAGAAAAAATGGTTGAAATGCAATTATTTGGCAAATAAAGAAGGATAAATGACCTATTTTCATAGCGTTTTTTTTTAATGGACAAATGCTTCTGTAATAATTTTTTGCAATATATAAATAGGATTTCTATACCGGGGCTAAGCTAAAATTTTTCAAATACATAATTTAAAAAAGATTTATGATTATGTTATTATATCAGAGTAGAGAATTTTTAGTAAAAACACCCATTTCAATGAATCGTAACTAAAAAAAAAATGTGAATTTTTCAAAAATTCTAGTTTAAACTTGGTATAAAAAAACTAGCTTTTTACAGGGGGAAAAAAGCAACACCATGAAGAAAAAACGTTTATATTATCATAAGTATTGCAGTGAATGAAAAATAAAAAGAGTTTCAATAAATGTTCAAACTTTGAAATCCATCCGCCTCCCCAAACATTTTTGAGCACTATGCCGTACATTGTTATGGCCGTGGTAGCCTAGTGGTGAAGGTAATGGACTCCTGGCCGGCGTGTCATGAGTTTGAGCCAAGAAACGCTAATGACCCCACCGTGTGGGGTAGCGATGTACGTTAAATTTGTCTAGAGCTCAAACGTTCTCTCGTAGGTGGGATGTAGTTAGGAGAGGTGGGTGTCAGCCATAGTTTAAGATTACGAGGTCCGTCGCTGAACTGTGCGACGTTAATGTTCACTCGCCTTATAATGTTAGTGACATTTCTCACAGTAGCTACAGGAATTGCGTGACAAGCCGTTTCAATTTCGTAGCGCAGTTTCCCAGTTTTTGCGGTTTTTTGCTAAACCACTTTTAGGTAACCCCATAAGTAAAAGGGACCACATCACTTTGGAAACAAAATTTGCATCACTTTCAACCTGCTTGAGGTATCATTCACATCATGGTGCAGCGATATATATGTTTCAGTTTTTGTAGGATGGAGACACTCAACCTCCCAAGTCTTGCTGATTACCTCGTCATGGCGGGAGGGTGTTCATGAACGGAATGGGTGAAGTACTTTGGCAGGATCACCCTAAACGTGAAGGCCATTCCAGCGGGCTTGACCAAACCCCTACCATTTGGGGCTGATCCTGATCCACAAAACTGCACATTTCCTCCTTCATATGAACTCGTTGACTCGATGTAGATGTACAAGAATATATTTCCATCTCGGATGTCGAAAAAGTCACAAAACGTGGTTCAAATTTACGAGGTTATTTGTCAACAGCCCGTCCGTTGCTTCAAAAAAATGTTAAGTTCTTAAATTCTCAAAAAAGGATTTCTATACCGGGCTGCAGAACAAATCAAAGGCTTGCACCCATTTAATACGCACCGGCCCTTATTATTCTCTGAGATGCCTTTTCATCGGAATCGAGGCTCAAACCCGATTCTGTTTAAAAAAAGGAAGCACCACCTTGATCACTCAGCTGTTGAGGGGCCTACACGAAAACGGATATTAACAGTAACGAGAGAAAAGAGCTTTTTTTCAGAAATACAGAAGGTCATTCGCACTTTATGGAAAGGATTTTGTAAGTTATTTTCTCGCTTGCATTTTGAGATAACACTTTGACAACTTCGGAATAATCGTCTGCTAATGTTTTATTTTGATTGGAATGTAAAGCAAAAGATTTGCTTCGAAAAAGTTTTAAAAGGATAGATGGCAAATTCCAAAAGTTTTGGGGGGATATTAGTACCGCTTCCGTAGGAGAGCGATGCTCGTAAAATCTGCCGTGGGCTTAAACGTCTTCCCGTTTGTGTGGTGTGGTAGTAAGGAGAAAGTGGTGCCAGCTCAGGTGTCGTCCTCGTCACTTAACCAAGGTTCAAAATGACGAGGTCCGTCACCAAACGCCCTGGACTAGCTGAACAATGCGACGCTAATATTCATTCATCCGAAGAGAAATATTCGTATTAACAAATTATGAAGCGGTGTAAAAAATCTTGGTTATTGCATTTCAAAAAAAGGTATTTTGAATATATTAGATTTGAAACGGAAAAAAACCAGTCTAGTTTAAAGTAAAACAAGTAAATTTTAAAAAATTGAAATTCATTTTAAAACACCAAAAAATATTTTATTTTAGTTACATTCAATAGTTACAATTAATATAAATATGTATATACATAGGACAGAATCACAACATTAAACGGCAATTAATTTTTATTAATTATCGTATTCTCATCCAAAACAATCGTGTCTATAACATTTCAGTTCAAGTGAATGCTTTAAAACGCGAGAAAAAGATCTTTTATAAAGTTTTGACCCAAGTCGCTAAAATTGAAACCAAAGTGGTTGAATCTGTAATAATTAGTTTCAGTCAATTAATTTTAATTAAATTTTTGTATTTTTACCCACAAAACAGTAGTGTATAGAAAATTTGTCAAATGAACGCTTTTAAAAAGTGAGAAAAACCTTTTCACAAGTTTTTGACAAAAAGTACCTGA